>CM070765.1:0-145000 GCA_036346245.1 Bonia amplexicaulis
TTAAGTGTGTGACTCTATAAGTTCATGTATATTTGGCTATATACCGAAAACTCCTTTCCAGTCCATAAATCGGTAGCAGTCCTTAGCAGGACATAACGACTCCAAAGCATACATTAAGATCATATCAAACGAACCTATATATTTCTTATGTACCGATCCCTTTGTTTCATAATACCAGATTGAACTCAAGGCGAGAAACATGTCATCCTATGATAGCTCGATTCTTCACTCGAACCTGTAAGATTAGTCAGTTGTAATTGACTCATGACCATGCACTTCCTTAATCCAACCACATTGAGGGGCCCTGAGGTATCTCTCCTGTTATATAGGAGGGGCAAATTCTATCTTAATCACTCATAATCCTCCGTATGTGTCATAGTAAACCCGAAAGCTACCTTTATGACCACCTAGTTATGAAGTAGTGTTTGGCAACTCATAAGTAAACTATTACACATGTAGGCGTGATGGACGATCGAATTTTTTACTTACATCACGATATTTTTTCACAATGACGATATCAGGTCTAAAGATTCTACATACACTATGTATAGAACCAATTAATGACACTTAAGAATATAACAATTCTCATGGTGTTTCATAGTAGGTCAATAAAAAATCATGTTTTCTAACATGTGTCTACATTATTAATTTGATATCACATATCCATAATCCGTGAAACATGATCATCAATCAATACATGTGCTAATCTATAAATTATAATTGTCGCACATAATTATATACGATTAGAGATAATTTAGAATAACATCAAACAATGAATAAAGAGTTCCACGAACAAGTTACATACTTGTTGATCAATACGAAAGACATTTATTTAATGGGCAAAATAATATATTGTTCAAAAAACATCAACATAGAAATAATACAATCATCTCTATGATTACCTCTAGAACATATTACTAACAGGACGTTAGTGCCCAACCTTTGATCGATCATAAGTTTTTCAATTTGTGTCTCTCTTTTGCTATGGTTGTGACCATCTGTAGCTGCAATATGTTGGACAGGAGTAGTGTTGTCCCCTCACTTTTGCTATTGTTTTCGAAGTCGATCGAGTAAACAATTAACATTTGGTCATTAATTTTGCATTTTAATCCATTTGTGTATGTAGTATGTACTATATAGTGAGTGATTGCATGATCGTCGCGAAGTGTAAGTGCTCTTATCAGAAATATAATAAAATAGTTTTGTCTCTTACAAAGAAGTCGGTCACTTCTACTTTTTTTATTTGAGGGAAGGGTCACTTTTATTGTAGAAGCTAGACCAGGCTATCTTTTTTTATTCTACAAAGAAGGTCAACCTTTCGGCTCACATGCTTGTCCATATAGACCAGGCTATGATCATTGTTACGTTGCTAGTCCAAGCCCGGAGGATAAATAACGCTATAACGCACCACGTACCCCAGGACAACGCTTCGGGTGGACTTCACTCACCGGCGATCTCTCCGGCCAACGCGTGCCGCCTCCCACCTAGAGCGGGACTTGGGCCGCTTGCGTCGGCACGGCCCAAGCTCATCGTGCTTCGCGCCGCCGCGTCGCGTCGGCTCGGCCCATCATGACATCGTGCCGCATCGCGTGCGGCTCGCGTCGTCTCCGGCCAGCCCAAGCACGCCCAAAGCCCACCGTGCCGGTCGTGTCCGCCGCGCCCAAGCCCACCGAATTACTATACGCTGAAGCGGCGAAGGCGGCGACGACGGTCGTCATCTTCCTTTCTCTCGCACCGCCTCGCTTAAAACTAGTTAAAATAATTGAATTAATTGCATAAAAACATGGGCACGCAATGACATAAATATTTCGGAAAAAGTGGAATTTCTTTGATATTTTAGAAATACAATGTTACCGCCTCGTTAAAACCTTACGCCCAGTGGGGTTTCGAGTAAGGAAAAGAGTACAAGAACAACATATTTATATACTAACTATTACAACATGCGAGATAATATCTACTCGGCAATGTCTAGGTCAAGATACACTGTGCGATTTGGGATCCTCCAGTTGATGTTGTTCCCGCTCTTTGGCTAATTCCCGCCTTTGGCACATGTGATTGCCTCCATCATCCCGGGCGAAGGGATGATCTTCTCTCTTCTATTATTCTCCCTACCGCATCGAATGTCGCTCAAGAGACGATGGACACGGCACCAAGAGAACATCTCGTGCGAAATGTGACAAAGACGGAAAGATTCGCTTGTTGTTCTTCCACCACTCGAGCAAGTCTATCTTACCTCCATCAGTAAGATTAGGATCAATGTTTGCAAAATCATGCTCCAAATAGTGGTTCAACTCTGAGACAGAATTCCACTTGGAGCCCGCCTGAGACTGAGAGGATGAAGAAGTAGACTTGCCCTTTAGCTTCTTCCACAAGTGTGATGCCATGCTTGTCTTTCCATGTTGCGTCTGTTGTGAAGGCTCCGATCTTCCGCTACCAAACTTATCATGGTACAAACGAAAACACGAAAAGCTCCTCTTTCACATGTGCGAAAGCTTCAATAATCTAGGCCAAGACATTCACCTATCCCTCCATACCTATCTCAGAAACCGCCAACTTTTTGTAGGATCAAAAATAATAGCAAAACAATATAAGTGTGAAAGAGAACCAAAATATTTAACAAATTTTCTTCCATTGCAACGACGGCTCCTCCCCACCTCCCCACCTCCGCCTCCTCCCCACCTCCCCGCCCGCCGCCTCCCCTACCTCCCGCCTCCCCGCCCCCGCCTCCTCCCCACCTCCGCCTCCTCCCACCTCCCCGCCCCGCCTGCC
Source organism: Bonia amplexicaulis (assembly GCA_036346245.1). Lineage (NCBI taxonomy): Eukaryota > Viridiplantae > Streptophyta > Magnoliopsida > Poales > Poaceae > Bonia > Bonia amplexicaulis. Next base: position 2,770 of record CM070765.1, read on the forward strand.
TCCTCCCCACCTCCTCGCTCCCCGGCACCGCCGCCTCCCCACCTCCCCCCGCGGCCTCCTCCCCACCTCCCCGCCGCCGCCTCCCCACCTACCCGGCCGGCTTCATCGCGGCCGCAGCACCACGGCACGGGCGATGCGCCGCCGGCGAGGGTGGGGCTACCGCCACGGCTCCACGTCGGGCTCGCCTCGGCGCCATCGCCGCCGACTACATCACCATGGCGGCGTGTCCGAGCTCCCACGGTGGCCACCGCCCACCGAGAGGTACAACCGGTCCTTCCTCCCTCTCGCTCCCTCCTCCGCCTGTGATTGTGCTTGTGGGAATGGAATTGGGAACCGGGAATGGGGGACGGTGGTCGGTGGGAGGGCGACGGAGGCCGCTTGGGCGCAGGTGCGCGGCCGACGGAGGCCGGCGTGGCCTCGCCACGGTGCCACCGGCGCCGCCCGTGCCCCCGAGCCGGGCGTGCCCACCGTGACGGGCGTGCCTCGTGCCGACCGTGCTCGATCGGCCGGCCGGCCCAGCACAAGACGCCACGCCGCCGCGGCGTGCCGCCCACCCGTCGGATTTGCGGTGCCCAAGACGGCCCACTTTTCGCAGCCGGGCAGCACGGCCCGCCACGTGTTGGGCCGGGCCGTGCTTGGGTCAGCCGCGTCGACCGTGCTTCCTGGCTAGCCCAAAAAGCACGCCCAAGTCCCAGCTCTTATCGAAATATAATAAAATAGTTTTGTCTCTTACAAAGAAGTCAGGTCACTTCTACTTTTTTTATTTGAGGGAAGGGTCACTTTTATTGTAGAAGCTAGACCAGGCTATCTTTTTTTATTCTACAAAGAAGGTCAACCTTTCGGCTCACATGCTTGTCCATATAGACCAGGCTATGATCATTGTTACGTTGCTAGTCCAAGCCCGGAGGATAAATAACGCTATAACGCACCACGTACCCCAGGACAACGCCGGGTGGACTTCACTCACCGCGATCTCTCCGCCAACGCGTGCGCCGCCCCATCTAGAGTGGGACTTGGGCCGTGCGTGCGCCGCACGCCCAAGCCCATCGTGCTTCGGCCGCCGCGCCATGCCGGCTCGGCCTAGTCATGACATCGCGCCGCGTGCGCGTCGCCCGCGTCGTCTCCGGCCAGGCCCAAGCACGGCCCAAAGCCCACCTGTCCCCGGCCAACGGAGGAAGGTGACCACCTGCGCGCCAAGGCAAGTGAGGTCGCTCACGGCAGAAGCTTCTCACGGTATATGTTGCTCATCAGCTAGGAATTACTCTTGTAGAGAGACTCGGAGTTTGATCCCTTGCTGAATTTATAGTCGGTGAACTACAAGAACTTTGGATCCATCCTATGCAGTGTTAAAATCACATGCGATCGTTGACGTTACTCCATACCTCAATCAACTAAAGAAGCAATCAAACTAGAATAATCTTAAGACCTAAGAAATATTCGGTTCAATAATAGAAACCGCAAAGTTCAAACTTGATATAGATGTTTAGCGTGACAACAGCGTACCAAACCTTACATACTCACAAGCACCTTCATTTACATACACCTTACAACTTACAAACGGCTTTATTCTATCTTATAACACTTTGTCTAGCATAATAACAAAATATTGTACAATCACCTCGTGTTAGAGGAAGAAAGCATCATGCAATAGCTTCACATCGGAGACAACTGAGGCGTCAGAGGAGGAAAGTCAATGGCTATCTCATCAACTTGATCGCAAATCATTTGACCTTGCCTTTGCATCCATTCCTTTCTCACCAAATGAAGATGCTCCAAAACTTGCTTCATGGTGGGTCTCTCATCCACATCTTCTTTGAGGCATTGAACTGCGATACTACCAATCATCTCAAGACAATCTATGGCTTCAGTAGACGTTATTTCCTCATCAAACATCTCCCTGGCCCTACTCTCTGTCATGTAAGACTTAACAAAGTTTAACGGGAGGCTCTTATTACCGTCATACCTTGCCTTCTTCCCGGTGATGAGTTCCAGGAGCACAACTCCAAAGCTATATACATCACTCTTCTCCGTAAGAAGGCCTGTCTTCATATACACAGGATCTATGTAGTTTGTATCCCCTATCACAAACCTAGTGTGGTGTTTGTCTATAGATAGGAGTCTGGATATTCCGAAGTCTGACACCCTTGGCATGAACTTGTCATCCAGGAGAATGTTGCTTGACTTAACATCTCCATGAAGGATCTTTTGACTAGCAGATGAATGCATGTAGGCTAACGCTTCCGCGGATTCAATAGCGATTCCTAGACGTGCTTGTAGTGAGAGAGGATGCTTCATAACATTACCAGCATTAGTAATGTTACCGTGAAGCACATCGTAGAGGCTCCCTTTAGGGATGAACTCATAGACCAACATAGGAATATTTGTCTCCAAGCAACAACCCAAGAGTCTAACCACATTCTTATGACTGATTTGAGATTGAATGGTAATCTCATTTGCAAAATCCTTTTGGCGTGCCTCATCAACTGTAATGGAGCGCTTGACCGCTACTTGTTGGTTGTTGTCAGTAGTTCCCATGTAGACCTCACCGAAGCCACCCTTTCCAAGGATTGTGCTATAATTCTTTGTGATCTGGTCCATCTCAACCTTTGTGAAAATCTTAATGCCCATGTTTTTAATTAGTTGACCACCATTTTTTTCAAAAAAATCTCTAAGCTTCGTTTTCTCACGCTTCATGTGAAAGAAGATTAGTAGGACCGCCAAAATTGAGATGGCACAGATTGTTGCTGAAAACATATATTGTGTTATTATTGTTTTGTGTCAGTCAATATTTCACAAACCATAAAAGGGCAAATTATTATATGAAGAGGGCATTACCGATCACCACTATAGCTGATTTGGCAAGACGGGTTGACAATCCTTGTCACTTTTACTATTTTTTATTCGTCCAAAATTGCATTTACACTTGTAGTCACCTTCTACATCATGGCATGTCCCACCATGGCAAGGATATTGTTTTTCATAAATGAATGGATCACGTTTTCGGAGCTCACACTCATTAATATCTGTAAAATGGAGAAAAAATATAGTGGATTTTAAATAAAAGAGAGATTGATAATGTTAAATAAAAGAGATATTGATATATGAAATTACTATGTGTTTCAATTTATTTTGTATTGCATGCCTTTGTTGAGTCAGGATATCTAATTGCATGTAGCAGTTAACTAGAGGCTACCTTCTTCAAATCGTTAAGAAACTAATGAATAGTATGATCTCGAAACCCTTTTTTTTTGTGCAAACTGTTGCTCAAATGGAATCATCAAGTTTGCCAATCCACTAAAGTAAAGTCAATCGATGATTAATGACTAATTAATTAAGGGGATAGCATAAACACTAAGTTTCACATGCAAACTTGATGGTAGCAGATATGGAAAAGAAAAACTGTGAACTATTATTATCTGTGCCCTCCATGTTTTTCTTGTTCGAATGCTCTTTTTCAATAAAGCTTCGATGTGGAACAATGACAGATGCATCCTTGCACCAAAAGTACATCGCCCGTTGGATGTGCTCGTAGCGACATCAGATGTTTCCCCTTTTGCAAAAAAAAAACAAACAAACAAAGAAAGAAAAAAGGAATGTTGTTGATGCACATATAAGACTACATATCAGTTTCACTACTTTCTTTTCCTTCTTCCATTTTGGCTGACGTACATCTATTTGTGTAGCCTCGTAGTGTTTGAAGAAAAGTATTAAAGACAGTGAGGACACACGCTAGCTAATAACTGTTTTGCCCCAAGTTTCGTGTTATAATTTTTTGAAGACTAATTCAGCCTTGTTTTCAATTTAAATTTGCCAAAAAAAAGAGAGTAAAGATAAGAGTTTATCTGGAACTGGTAAATACCTGGTATTTAGCACAAAAAAAGCTGAGGGGTTCGTTGTTTTCTGAAAGAAAGAAACAAAGAAAGAAAAACAAATGGGCTTACTTGTGCATCCACCGGGGACGTAAGGATTGCCAGTGTATCCCTTGGAGCAATTGCAGAAGTATCCTTCACCATTGGTGGCATTGATACAATCGCTGTGCTCACTCACACATGCGTCTCCGCCGCCGCCCGGAGGGCACTTCCCGTTGTTCCTGATGGCCCAGTCGACCACGAGAGGCAAACTCCGGTCACCAATCCTTTTGACAAACGTCATGTTGCTGACGACGTCCTTTCGGTTGAAATCATGCCTACATTATAAGTACATGCGGTTAGTTGTTGTACTAGCTAATTAAGCAAACATTAGAGCTCTTACTTAATTGATTCGACAGCCTGCACGCGTGCATCAAATCGTTGCTTCTCAATTTTAATCTTCATCAGAAACATGTCTTTTTATAGGTACGTACCAGCCTTTCTCGGCCACGAAGGCGTAGCTGCAGGGGCTGTAATTCCACGCATAGTTTTCCGTACTCGCCCAGTCCAAGTAGACTTCGAAGTAGCTGAGATCATTGGCGATGGACGTCTCGCAGCAGCCGAGCCCGATGCACTTGTCGTCGTCAACGTCAACCTTGACCTCGCTCTCGCTCGCGCAGTAGGTGACGCAGCCGGTGTTGTAGGTCCCGTTGTCCCGGCCCGAAAGCACGGCGACGGTGTCGCAGCCGAGGGCAGTGAACTTGTTCTGCGTCGGCGAGACCCGGAACGGCGAGGAGTTGTCGAAGTCGAATTCCCAGGTTTTGTTTGTTGATTCGTTGAACGAGGTGAAGCAGACGTACGACACGGCCGTGTAGATGCGCATCTCGGCAGTCTCTATTTTTATGTTGATGATCTCGAAATCATCGATGTATGGTCTTGGAGGTTGAGGTTGAAAACTGTCGTCGCATGTAATTGGGTAGAAGCCTGGCCAGGAACAGTTGTCGCCGATGCCAAACGGATAAGGGATGAGTACGTCGCCGCACTTGTCTTGGCAGTTCGGCCGTGCGGCCGACGCCACGTCGCTGGAGACGGCGGCGACGGCTATGCACATGGCCAGCATAGTCACCAGATAGAGGAGGGGGGAGAACCAGATGTTCACTCGTGGCATGGCTGCTAACTCTGATCTTTTCATCGACACCAGCCAGGTAGCTAGAGGAGGGGGAAGAACCAGATGTTCACTATCTTTTTGCAGGATTACTTAATTCGATCTTGTGACCTAGCTAGCGTGCTGGCTGGGTAGATCTCTGTATTTGTCACACTACTAGTAATAGCTCTGTGGTAGTGTGGCTGTATGCAGCAATCTCCTCGCTAGGCTTGCATATTTATAGGCGCAAGCGCGCGTACGTGTATGCTGTCGCGAGTCGTATACATCTTAAACCTTTTTCTTCTCATCCCTCTGTCAGCTCTTGGCTAATTTAAACAAAGCCGACCTCATAGTAATCAAACTGCCCTTTCTTGGAGGAAGCAACTGAATGGCCTCAGGGTACCTAGCAGAGCAGTGGCGCTGGGCAGCATGGCCAACAACGGGGAGAAGGCGATGAGGTCTCGCCGAATTTGATTGTTTGGACTATTCAATTCAACATTTTCTTAAGAGGTAATTGATCTTTTGCCACATCTTTCATTGCATTTGATGATTTGCCCTATGATGTCTCATTGACATGTGGGTCTAAGGCCCACATGTCAATGAGACAAATGGGGTAAATCATCAAATTCTATATTTAGGTATGGGGCAAATACTCCAATCTCCCAAGAGGTAATTAATCTTTTGCCACATCTTTCATTGCATTTGATGATTTGCCCTATGATGTCTCATTGACATATGGGTCCAAGGTCCACATATCAATAAGACAAATGGGGCAAATCATCAAACTCTATATTTATGTATGGAGCAAATACTCTAATCTCCCTTTTCTTAATTCGAGGTGATGAGGTCTCGCCAACAACTGGTACTATTCAATTCATGAACAACTGGTACTATTCAACAACATTTTCTTAATTTGTGCCTGGCGAAGCAATTTTGCAACTTGCAAAAACTTTGGTGTCACGGTAGCACATGATCGATGCATGAATACCTTTATTATGTCCTAGTGATTTTTCAAATAAAAAAAGATAATAGAGATAAGGTTAATACAGACGGCATGTAATACCTCATCTACAGGCCGGAGTACGACTGCTAGGCAGTCATGAGTGACCTCGATATAGTGCACTTGAAAACTGCATTAATCTGTTAAGACCAGTAGACCACCATGGGAAAATGTAATCCTGCGAGTTACAAGAGCACTCCAGTAAAAAAAAGTACAGAAAGCAAAATTCTATAAAATTTGACCTTAAACTTTTATTTGTCAGCTCTTAGATAATTTAAACAAAGCCGACCTCACAGTAATTAAGCTGCCCCTTCTTGAAGGAACCAAGCCTCAGGGTATCTAGCAGAGCAGTGATTTTTTCTCTTGATCACATAATTGAATCACTACTACTTGCTACGCTAACAAGAGTACTATAAAAGAGAGAACTGGGCCTACGTACTGATAGAAATGGTAACTCGTCATATGAGATGACTGGCATATGACATCAGGTGCATATATTAATTCAATGCAGGAATAGTAAAACATAGTGTTACAGTCTGCGTTCCTATATAAAACGACAGCATGATCCACATGCCGTAAGATTGTCCATTACTTCCCCCTGTAGTTCTGCACAAATATTTCACAGTACATTTTTTAGTCTCCAGTATTCCAAATATTGCTATCAGTAACTGTGCCTGACGAAGCAATTTTGCAACTTGCAAACACTGGTGTCACGGTTGCACATGATCGATACATGAATACCTTTTATTGTTTCCTAGTGATTTTTTTAATTCGTGGTTTATTCTCTATTGATCTTCTTGCTGATTTAACAAGTGCGATGCGGCTGGCTATAGACATCTCTCAACGGTGTATAGTGCAGTTGAAAAGCTGCATTAACCTGTTAAGAATAGTAGACCACCATGGGAAAATGTAATCCTGCATGTTATTACAAGAGCACTCTAGCAAATAACTACAGAAATTTTCAGGTATTATAGCGAAATTCCGTAAATTTTGACCTTAACTTTTATCTGTCAGATCTTAGCTAGTTTAAACAAAGCCGACCTCATAGAAATTAAACTGCCCGGGCCCATCTTCCAAATAACCAACATCTTTCCGGGCCCATCTTAATTATCCAAACCATCCAATTTACACTATCTACTCAATTTATACCTTTAAATATCAAAACCAGTGCAAAAAAAAGCCCTTTGCTCAATACCACCCGGGTCCACCTTAATTCATCAGAGTTATTAACTGCTCTGAGAATTATAATCTTTTCAGGGAGCTCTCCATAGAATTTTCTTACCCTCGGACGAGTTCCCACCTAAGATGGCCATAGGTCACGTCATTTTCTCTATTTTATTCGGATGATTTCATCACAGTTATGAGTATTATATATCTCGCACTGAACTTGGCCGAAATGCCCAATAGATTATACAATCTTGCGTGACATATATGTATGATTTAGATAGTGAGTTTGGGCATACATATGCAATCTTATGTAATGAATTGTGTAATGCGGTACAAACGCCAATTCCATTTTCAGTACTAAACTACAACTGTCGTAATAGTAGTACAGTAATGATGTTCCTAAATTCCATATAAAATTAAGACACAAACATGCAACGGTGAATTTGTCAAGCCCACTGTGTTTTTGATAGCAGCTATAGTATTGGACCCGAATATGAACCATAAAAGAAAACACCTATTAAACTGGTAAACACCTATTAAACGGTGAAAGTAGCAGTTACAGTACCTATCAGCTAATGAGGTTGCAGTACCAAACGTGGATTTCTTCTAGTAGTATTTCCCTACGCTCCTTCATATTTTTTCAACTGGTCATACTATAAAAAAAATCATGGGTCCTTCCAAATTAGATAAGAGAATTCTTACGGATGGCATGGCATGTGCAAATCTTCCCGGTGTCTCTTCTCCTGCTTATATATCCTTTACCTTTGCCATCTCAGTGTTGAACTCTTCCATGAATTCATTCATATCCGATCTATAAGGTCTTGGTGCTGAGTCATCCTCTTTTTTTGTCAAATTATTTTTTTTCATCTTGCGGTATAGATGATATCTTAAAAGGAACCTACGGTGACGCATGTTTTCGGCTAGATTTGAGGTGAGGAGATGTTTTGGGCTAGATTTGAAGGCGAGGACAAGACATCAATTACTATAGTCTTCGATGCACATGTTTAACCATTACTGTTTCTAATTATATGTAAGTAAGAATATAATAATACAAAAAAATTTGATGCCAAATATAGTAATATTATTTTATGTGGCAAATCTAATAATTTTGTATAAATATGTTACTGCACGTATTCTAAAACAATGTTAGAGAATAGCTCCCTAAGATAAGTATTGTACCAACTAAAGATAGAAATGTTAAGTTGCATGCACCAACCAATTCACCCAAAAGCTTAAGCTGATGAGGAAAGATGAGCAATTCACTTATATTTCAACAGGAAATGTTCATATTAAGTTACCCGAAGTCTAGTCTTGCTTTCATATTGCTCACCTAACGATCACGAATGGTAAGCTATGATAACGACAAAATGCAACTTGCGCTTAAAGAGTGATTTAGATTCCAATTCAACGTGTCGTCAACTTGTGTACGTTTGTCTTCGATAAAGAGTTCGCCATCACTGACGATTAGATAGAGACTAGATCTTTTTTTCACAATACTAGATAAAGCTCAGTCTTGTATTGACACGTACTAATAAGTTATGTACAAAAGAAAAAGAATAATGTGAACGCAGAAAATAAATGTGTAAAAGTCATATACGAGAAAAAGTCCTCGTTACCTCTCGCCATCACAATACTTGTAAAAGTCAAGGTGGCGATGACCTGCTGCTGCGTGCTGGAGTTCTAAGGGTAGGAACTAGGTAACCCCGGAAACCTACCGTCTACGAATCTCAATGCAACTCTAGGAGTAGAGAAAGTTTCTGTGTAGCTTCAATAAACAAACTAGTCCGTGCATGTCGCATTCCTTCTCTCTCTCTACATTAGCCTGTTTTCTTACTGATTACTGATCGATCGGTGACCGGATTGCATAGGCTATCAGCTCGTTTCATTGCAAACCGTTCCCACGTGCTTTGAATCTGTTGCCAAGTCACCGTGTTAGGTAAATGAAGCCAAGTCACCGTGTTAGGTAAATGAAGCCAAGCCAAGTCACTTCGTTTGGGTTTGCTCTGTTCTGACCAACGTGGTTCGGTAAATGTCTCCATGCTAAGAAAAAGATTAAGTCACAGCGAACAGTATGTCACTAGGTTGCAAGTTGCAATCCGAATCCCAATCCATTGATGCAACGACGAGCCCAGTGAACAGTAAGCCGCGTGAGGAGGAAGAGCCAGGGCTCAGTGTGTGTGCGCGCGCGCGTATTTGCACATGGGCTAGCTGTGGCCCCTTGTATCTTGTGGGCCCTGGAAGGCTGGGCCCAGCCCCGCTCCACTGTCGGCCTGTCCTTCTCTGACAGTGAAAGGTCTGTTTCAGTTTCTAGAACAAGTTGCATGCGTCAACGAAGAAATGCTGTAGCCTTGGGTTTTTTTGCTGGAACGAGCAGAGGAAGACGACGGCATTCTACGACATGCTTGACAAAGGCGTAGCCTGAATGCTTCACACGTAGACTTGAAAACTGCATTATTCTCTATTTTTTATTTTCTGTTAGCTGTTAGCTAATTTAAACAAAGCTGACCTCATACTGTACAACGGGCAAGCCGAGAGGCCAATTAGCTGGGCCGTGGTGGTAGATGAGTACAACCCAGATGGAGTATAGGCTGAAGCCCAAGTCGACTGGGCAAAAGAAACGCATCATGAAAATATTCTAGCTCTTATATATTACCCAATATTATGATCCAATTACTCATACCATGTTTTAAAATTTGGATCACTCAAACTTCAAGTGTTATGTTAATGCAACATGTTTTGACCCGGTCAAGAATATTATATTTTGACATCTCAAGGATGTACCCTGAAGGAAAAATAAAAGCTATTTTATAGGATGTACACTTATAAACTACAACTAAAACCAAATATTAACAAAACAAGATCAAAACCCGCATCTCGAAAAGCACTAGTATGGATTTGATCATAGCGTAGGCAAAAAAAAAAACTTACTCCAGTCCAGTCCCTTCTCTTGTTGCATAATCATTTCCTAATATTGTCAAAGCTGGCGCCCAGCCAACAGCTACTTGCTGAACAAAGGGCAGAAGATATTCCCCAAGGTCTCCACTAGGATGAGCCCCAACTGGATTGATGTACCTAAGTAAAACGATCTTCCATTCAGGATCTGTACGGTAGATATCACGGCAAATATCCTCAATGACAAGCTGCAATCCATTTGTAAAATTGCAGTCAGTTCAGAGAACTCATGAACAAGCAAGCCAGTGCAACTACAAGAGCCAATAGAGTGTACTATATATCGAGGCCTTGCACACAAGCAAACAAGTGCAACTACAGAAGCAACATGTTTTCTCTACTTAATTGGATATCTAATTCGACGAACTTACCTTTTGGAACTTAAATCTAACTTTCATTATTTAGCATCAACTGGCCTGCAACCCCATCAAAGTCACTATAGTCAAAAAAGAAATTACCCTAAAATAATACGTACAGTCAAACTGTACTAATTTTGGTGAGAGTGTGTTGATGGAGAGGTTCGTCCGTGGAGGAGAAGCTGCGCCGGTTCGAGATGTACGCGAGCAACATGAGGAGTACATAGAGGACTTGAACAGCAAGGCCTCCACCATGGGGCTCATCTGTCCCAATTCTGCCGGAATAGCTCCTGTTAGCTTGCAGATTGACAGGTCTAGGTGACCTAGCCATGTGAGGTTGCTAAGTGCAGAAGGGATTGGACCGACAAGGTGATTATCACCCAAGGAAAGGAAAGTGAGAAGCTTCAACTTGCCCAGCCATGTTCGCACAACACCCTCAAATAAATTACTCGCCAATGAAAGAATTCTGAGGTACCGACAAGCTGCGAGCCCCGGTGGAATTTGACCAGTGAAACTGTTCTGTCCAATGGCGATCCATTGTAGCACTGGGAGATGGAAACTTTCGTTGCCAGGGATAGGGGCAGTTAAGTCGTAGTTGGTGGTGATCTTGATAACTTGCAGTGTAGACATGTTGAAGATGGCTGGAGGAACTGGTCCGGTGAGATGGTTGACTTGCAGGTTAATTAAGGAACTTGAGCGTTGGCAAGGATACAATACAATATGGTATCGGTCCTGACAGGCCATTGTGGCCAAGATCTAGGAATTTGAGGCGATTCAGTCTCACAGCAAAGGAAATTAAATAAGTACATTACAAGCATAACTAATACAATCTAGCTCGACAATAATAAGGATGCATCGCTATAGAAGAAAGCCATAGCTTATAATGAAGTACCCTGGGATGGCAAATCAGAGGATACTAACTGACCATGCTTTGCATCGTTAATTTCATCTACGCGTTCTCACCCACAATTTCAGCCTCGCAGGCTCTTAATTTTCGCCTCCTTAAGTTCTTCCACCACTTGTGTCATGGTTGGTCTCTCGTCCACATCTCCTTTGAGACACTGGACCGCGATGCCACCGATCCTGTCAAGGCACTCCATGTAGTGAGGCTGAGCAGCAGACAAGATCTCTTTAACATACATCTCCCTTCTTGTACCCTCGTTCTTGTAAGACTTAACAAAGTTTATCGGAAGGCTGTTGCTCCCTTCGTACTTGGCCTTCTTCCGGGTGATGAGCTCCAAAAGCACAACTCCGAAGCTGTAGACATCGCTCTTCTCCGTGAAACATCCTGTCTGGATGTACACAGGGTCTATGTAACTCATATCCGCCGTCACGCCCCAGTGGGAATACCTGGTTCTTGACACGAGCTTAGATGACCCAAAGTCGGAGACCTTTGGCATGAAGTTGTCACCAAGGAGGATGTTGCCGGACTTGACATCCCCATGAACGATGTTGTGGCCACCATGTGAGTGCATGTAGGCGAGAGCTTCCGCAGAGCCAATAGCAATGTCCAAGCGAACCGGGAGTGAAAGGTACGCTTTTTGGCTCCATGAAGCACATTGTAGAGGCTTCCGTTGGGGATGAACTCGAAGACCAACATGGGAACTTCTGTCTCCAAGCAACATCCGATGAGACGGACCAGATTCCTGTGGCTGATTCGAAATTGGGTGCTGATCTCGTTCACAAACTCTTCTTTCCGGCGATCCTCGCCTTGTACAATGGAGCGTTTAACTGCGACTCGTTGGTTGTCGTCTGTAGTTCCCATGTAGACCACGTTGAAGGCACCATTTCCAATGCTGGTGCTGTAGTTCTTTGTGATCCTGTCCAGCTGCTCTTTTCTGAAGATGCCAATGTTCATGCCCTTCATTATGTCACCGCCATTTTTGTCGAAGGAACCTCTCTGCTTTCGTCTCTTATGTTCCTTGCCAACGAAGCTTAATAGGAGTCCCAAAAGGACAACGGCAAAGAATGTTGCTGCGAAGCACAGATAGCGTATACTAGAGGCTGGCCAATCTTCAGTGACTTAGGTATACTAGCGTATACTAGAAGCACAGATAGCGTATACTAGAGGCGAAGCGCAGATAGCGTATATAATATGATGAAATTATATGGAGGCTGGCATATATGAATGCACGTCTCTCCTTGGAATCTTTACCGGTTCTTACACTACTACAGAAATGCTAATACTAGATGACCAATCACAGACAGTTTGATAAAATCATCTGTGACCGACACTAACACAGACGATTTTAATTTGGACACCGTATGTGTTGGAGGCGCCGGAGAAAAGGAGTATCACTGACGGTCTGTATTAAGAACCGTCTGTGATAATGCCACTAAGCATTTATTGCGCCCTCGTCAAACCCATGTTCCTTCCGATAATTAAGCACCTGTCCTCGTCAAACAATTGATCCATCTAGCTCTTATGATGCAAGAATGAGCGTGTTTTCATTACGTTGGCAAAATGGCTTCATCACAGGTCGATATAATTAATCGGGTCAATAACATTTTTGAACTATCGATATACACTAGCATGATAAACTATACAAGTGAGGCATCGACCGAATAATTAGCTTGACTTTGTAGGTTTGAACTGACTGCCTACCTATTATTGGTAAGTGTGGTGGTTCTTCTCGCTCAAAATGAATAAGACACGTGTAGTGTTTAATTTTAGTGCTAGTATCCAATAATTTAGCCTCACTTGGGTGTAGGGCCTGTTTTTTTATTTATGGTTGTGACTTATGGCTGAAATTTTTGAATTTTAGTTTGTTCACGAGAGAGATTACGGAGAAAGATACTTATTTGCAATTTTGGCTAGTACAATTGTTGGCATTTTATGTGTACTACAATTAACTTATAGAGCCTATTTTAAAAATACTTCTTTTAAAAGTTAGGTACTATAGCAAAAATCAAAAATCACTTTTAGAAACCGCAAAGAACAGACCCATGAACTTGTGAGATTCAAGTCTCCGTGGGAAGGAGAAGGTTTTGAAAGTTCAACTGGACGTTCATGAAGTTGCTAGTTGTTCCAAAAATCTGATTTTTTAAAAATATGAATTATCTGATATCATTGAGACAAACTACGTTGCATGCATGAAGTAAATTAGAGGCTGTGGAGCTCCTTTGCCATGCTATTTCCTATGTCCACTTCTTTGAGATCGGTGTTACTAGGGGCATGTTTGGGTGCGGCTGCGGTTTATAGTTTTTAGCTGAATTTTTTGAATTTTGGCTGTTTACGGTACAGATTACGGAGAGACAGATACTCACTTATGATTTTGGCTGGTACAGATGTTGAGCTTTTAACGTGTAGATCGTTTAACTTGTAGACCCCGTTTTGAGAAAATACTACATTTAAAAATTAGATATTGTAGCAAAAGTCAAAAGCCATCAACTTCAGAGAAAAATAACAGGGCCTAGGTAATTTCCCGTGAAAGTAGATGTTCCAAGATCGAATTTGACTTTTTCTCATCGTTAAGTAAAAAAGAAGGTGCCCTCGCAAAAGAACAGGTGCGCGCGTGACTTCTACTTTTGGATCATCTTTAATTTTAGCGAATGTGATGGCTAACGCACTGGAGCTGTAGATACAAAATACGTGGTCGAATGTGCAAAGTTACAGCAAATTAAAACATTCTGTTACAGTCTGCTGCGTTCATATATAAAACAGCAACATGATCGACATGCTGTAAGATTGTCCATTACTTCCCCCTATATTTCTGCCAAAAAAATATTTCATAGTACATTCTTTAGTCTCCAGTATTCCAAAATATTGCTATAAGTAACTGTACGTGCCTGGTGAAGCAATTTTGCAACTTGCAAAAACTTTGGTGTCACGGTAGCACATGATGGATGCACGAATACCTTTATTGTTTCCTAGTGATTTTTCTAATTCATGCTTTATTCTCTGTTGACTTTGTTGCTGATTTAACAAGTTAAAAAAAGATAGGTAGTACTCATCCTGATCTCGAGCATATACGAGTTAAAAAAAGGATAGTAGAGATAAGGCTAATACAGACGGCATATAATACCTCGTCTATAGGCCGGAGTGCGACTGCCAGACAGTCATGCATGACCTCGATATAGTGCACTTGAAAGCTGCATTAATCTGTTAAGACCAATAGACCACCATGGGAAAATGTAATCCTGCAGGTTTTCAGGTATTATAGCAAAATTCTGCAAATTTTGACCTGAAATGTTTTCTGTCAGTTCTTAGCTAATTTAAACAAAGCCGACCTTATAGTAATTAAACAGCCACTTCTTCTTGGAGGAAGCAACTGAATGCCCTCAGGGTACCTAGCAAAGCAGCGATGTTTCTCTTGATCACATAATTGAATCACTACTACGTACTTGCTAGCCTAACAATAGTACTACAAAAGAGAGAACTGGGTCAAGAACTGTACTATTCTCTGGTTCAATGCAAGTAATTCATTCTCTACGGGCATAGATCACGTCATTTTCTATATTTTTATTTGGATGATTTCACCTCGAGACGCAGTCATGAGTATTATATATCTCACATCAAACTTAGCCGAAATGCCGAATAGATTACACAATCTTTGTATGGCATATATGTATGATTTAGATAGTGAGTTTGGAATTTTGGACATATCTAGCACTATGTAAATCATTAATTCCAATTGTAGCTCTCTGCGCACGATAATTCCATTTCTGACCCCGTTTCCACCGCGGGACTGTGTGGAGTGACGCGTGGCGGTCGTGCGGTCCGGGACCGCATGATCTGCAAGATGTAGCACGGTCGTGCGGTCCCGGACCGTACGACCGGCCACGTGTTAGCTCCACACAGTCCCGCGGTGGAAACGGGGGCTAGAAATGGAATTACCGTGCACAGAGAGCTAAAATTGAAATTAATGATTTACACAGTGTTAGATATGTCCAAAACTCGTGAGTTTGGGCATACATAGACAATCTTGTGTAACGAATTGTGTAATTCGGTACAAATGCCAATTCCAATTTCATGGAGCTTGGGCATACATAGACAATCTTGTAGTAGTACAGCAATGATGTTCGTAAATTCCATATAAAATTAAGACACTTATACAGTAATAGTAGTACATGCAACGGCGAATATGTTGAGCCTACTATGTTGTTGGTAGCAGCTATAGTATTGGATCCGAATATTAACCATACAAGAAAAACCTATTAAACCGATCATAGAAACACCAGTTTCAATACCTATCAGCTAAAGAGGAATTCTTCTATTAGTATTCCCCTACTTTCCTTCATATGTTTTCAACTGGTAAAACAATCATGGATCCTTCCAAATTAGATAAGAGAATTCTTACTACTGATGGCATGTGCAAATCTTCCCTGTCTCTCTTCTCCTGCTTATATATCCTTTACCTTTGCCATCTCAGTGTTGAACTCTTCGACGAATTCCTTCATATCCGATCCAACTTTCCATCAATAACCGACTCTCTTTCCTTGCCTGCATTTGCCATTTAAATCTTCCAAATCTTCTGCCTTCATCGGACGGATACCTCTATCTCCCAAATAACCAGTAATATTTCCAGGCTCATCTTGATTATAAAAACCGTTCAATTTAATTACACTCTCTACTATAAAACTGTCCAATTTACACATTCAATTATCAAGACCGGTGCAAAAAAACCCTTTGCTCAATACCACCGTGGTTTCTTGTTGACGTTGAGTCTCGGTCATCAACCATTCCAGGTCAGCAGAGTTATTAATTAACTGCTTACTCACTCTGAGAATTATAATATTTTCAGGTAGCTCTCCATAAAATTTTCATCCAGTTCAGTCTTCCACCGTCGCAGCGCCGCTGCCCCTTAAGCCTACCTTCTCCCCTGCCGACCGCCACCACGGGCCAAGCCTGAAATCAGCGGTGAGCCACTACATCACTGCACCATCACCATTGTAACATCCCCAAATTTTCCTCTCTTTTAAAAACTTACATTTTTATGAATTTTGAAAACTTTTATTGCATTTTGAGAGCTTCTCCGAAAACTTTCGATTGAAATTTCGAAACTTAAAACAAATATCCCTTGTTCGAGAACGAAAGTATGACAACCTCCAAGTAATTTGGTTCGGCACAAAATTACTGAGTTGGCTGTTACAAGAAAAGTTTCAAACTTCAAATACAAATTAATTTTGGTAAGTAAATTAAACGCAAAACCCTATTTTCAAAACCACCCGTGCCTAGGTCAAACCCATCAGCGACGGCCCATCTCGGCCCAGCCGTCTCCCTCTTCTTCTTCCTTTCAGCCCAAAATCCAGGCCAGCATCACTTCCACCCCGTCACTGTCACTGACCAGTGGGTCCGACCCCACAAGGCAGCATCTTCTTCCCCAAGCTCTTCTCTCTCCCGAGCGCGCTCTCTCTCTCTCTCTCTCTCTCTCTCTCTCTCTCTCGGAATCTGGGTAAGTTCCTCCGTTCCAGCATGTTCCACAATCCACACCATCCAGAACCCGGTAGGCTAGTTAATCCGCGAATTGTTCAGCGTAGCTTCGCCACACCATAGCACTAAGCCGTGACGCCATAGCTCGCCGTGGACAAAGCACCACACCATTTGACGTGAGTTTTGCATGGTTAGGATTGCTCTGAACCTGAGAGGCTGGAGCCAATCTCGAGTTCGTAGAACGTGACCCCGCTGCTGCCGCGCTTGCCGCAGCCCTTCCCATTGGCCCTCTTCGGCCATGCCGTTGCCACCCGCAGCCTCGCCTTAACCTGTATATGCCCATGAAGAGGTTAAAATTTGGATTTAGCCGACGGTAAGCCGTCGCCACAGTAGGCCGCACGGCCCCATCGCCGCTATGTACCTCCGCACTCACGCCACTGGCCATCCCTATCCGTGCCATCGCCGATTGCGAGCTCACCGCCGTCCGTGCTTTCCGTTTTGCCGCTCGCCAGCACTCGCCGCCGCTCGCCGTGCCGGCATCAAGCTCAGCCTGAGCCGCGCTCATGGCCGACTCTGCTCAGCTCCCCCTCTGTTCGAATAGAAGGGCAGAAGAGACGAAACCATGTGGCCATAGTAGCCAGAGGATTAATTAGGTATATATCCCCACATGACTAGTAATATCTAATTAAAACCGGACTATATGAACGTACCAATGGCAGGTAGGCCCCATGATTTAATAGGTCGAATAGATTAGGTCCATGAAAAAAGACATTGACATGTGGGCCTATGGCCCTAGACCGATTCAGTTGGGTTCAGAACATATGGATTGTGTCCCCACATATCAGCCTCCGAGGTTCCCTTCATAAAAATAATCCAGCAGTGAATAAAAACACCTAGGCCCCACCTGTCAGGCAGTGGAGACTTTCCCTACAAAAAATAATAAGAAAAAATAAATTATAAACTGACTGTCCCACCTTTTAGAATTTTTCAAATTTTTAGAATTAACCTACAGATTCAAACTTCAGAGAACTTGTTCTCCCTTATTTTAAATCCAAAAGACTGGTTTGTGATTCTAAATTCATTTAAATTGAACATATTTCCAACAGTACCATACTAATTTGCCCTTGGTTAATTAATTATGGATGACAGCTATGCTTAGTGGTTAATTTAAATACGACACAAATATTGCCAACACATACTTAGAACATTGTATGATATTTGGTGTGGTAACATGGTTGCCACAGGAAACTAGCTAGGAAATGTTTTACAAAATAGTGAAGGCTTGCTTTGTGCTAAAATAACCCTAAGACCCCTCCTTTGTCAAGTCAAGCATCCATATTTGCATTTGATATAAGGACTTATTGAATATTTTTATATTCATTGCTTCTCAAATATGTAGATTTAGTGGAGCACCGGTATTGGGGTACTTCTATGCATTGAAATTTGGTGATAAAGACGATGGCGAGTACAAGGTCATAGCTCCAGTCAATTGCCCATAGATATATCCTGAGTGTCTTCCCACCGCAAGACTCCATAGTTGGCCTACCTGGCATGTGATGTAAAACTTTAGCCACTATGCCCATTTACAACTGTTTATTATTATACCTTTATATTTATTCGTATATATATAGATGCGATATTCATCGAAGTCCTGCTATGCTAATTGTCTCCTGCCTATTGAACAGAGAACTAGCTCTGTATATAGAAAGAGGGTTTTGATGCAAATCCGATCCGGACAACGATCGATGCTTCCGCTGCTGCAGATTGGGCCCGTGGAGCAGGAAGCGCAACAAAGTGCCCATGCCATGATGAGACAACGGCAGCCACGGACATCTACTTACGTAGTCGATCGAGTTGCTCAATTCACACGTTTCTGGCACCATATTTAACTGTCCTACGGTCCTACCTCCACCGTCTCCCGACGTACCCGATCTATCTCGTCGTTGCTCGTCGACACCGGCCGCCGGAGCCGTCGGTATCCACCACTGTAGCCTAGCACGCGCTTCCATAGACCTGCGACCAGCTGCCTCCCCAATGCGCCGCTGATCCACCTGCGACTCACCTGATCTGCACCGCATCGCGACCCATCGAGATGCCACCTGAACTCCCTTTAGCGCCTGGCGTTGGCCACCTCACGCCACGCTGCCGGCGATGTCGGCGAGCTCCTCATGTACATCTGCGACAAGCAACCAGTGATAAGGTTTCCACTTCCCACAGGCGGCGCAGCGGTGAGCATCAGCCACGAGCAGAGAGTGGCACTCCGCCGCACGCTGCAGCGCACGGCACCGGCGAGTTCGAGCCCTGGCTAGGACACGTGATGTGGCATAAATAGTCGACGTCAAGAGTTTTTTTTTTTTTTGCTACCATGACAATTAAATGATGTCATTGGCCAACAGGGCAAAACCGCCTGCAAACCACCGTTGAGGTGTGATTTGCATCAGTATTTATAGATGATATTGTTACTTAGACGTTTCTATAATTAAGAGTGCATATTAGATTTTCGCGATAGTTAAGGTGAAATGGACTTAAGGGTAAACTATTTACACAAAAGGATTAAGGATGGATTGTTATTATTTTGCTTGGATCGTAGCCCGGGCTCATGCTGCCAGTCAGTTTGGCCTATAAAACGAACTGTTCTGCTGGATGGGCAAGGTTAGTATATGGGCCAAGAACTGCGGTAGAAAGTACAGTCATCTTAGGAATCCGGGCCAAGAACTTCTAGTAGAAGTATTTCCCGGCGATCTCCTGTCGCCGAAGCACCGCCTCTCTCCTCATTACTATACCCTCGTGGTGCGGTAGCGGCGGGGTTTCCGGCGAGCGGCCATCGGGAGCACGGGGAGGGAAGCCGCCGGGAATCGTCTATCGAGTGATCATGCACTCCCTAGCATAGTAGCAAGGGAGTTAACTGTATCATTTTTAGTCTAGCGAAGACTACGTACGCTGCTGGATTCATGGGTCCCTCCGCATCACCTCCGAAGGTTCGAGCTAACAATCTCTATCTTCGGAGGAGTCCCACCTAAGATGGCCTCACTCGTAAACCTCACCCACCTGCGTATTACGATTGAGCCTGAAATTATTATTATTGTGTCCCTATTCATATTCTCTCCCTTTTTTGCGAGGTCATATTTATCTCTTTTTGACGAACAGAGCCTGAGATTGACTGACTTGGAGGTCTTTCGGAATAAAACAAACGGAAAAGAAGCAGCGACGATTCCAAAGAGTCGGGTCTTTGGTATGTGGACAAAAAGAAAAATTAAGAAGCAAACTAAGACACTACCGGACCACCGGGGAAGGCGATACATGCACCGTTCCCTGTCTACTATTCTGAATCAAGATGGCGAAATGAGAAAAGAAAATAAAAGGGCTGTTTTCGGTTTGGCGTTTGCGTCACAAGAAGATACCTGCCAGCCTCATGGTCAAGCCAAGGAAATTTAGCCCAACATATCACATCCATCCACAGCTGGTGCAATCAGAATCGAAATGCTAACTGCAGCCAAAAGAAAAATCCGATCACGTCCTCGTCGGCTCGAATATTGATGTTACATTTTTTAATGAAAAAGATACATAGTCCCGTCAAGTTGTCCATGCTTTTACATGCTCAATCATCTCAGGACCATTCCTTCAACTGAAATTTAGCCGTCCTTGCTTTTCACTTTGGTTAAAAATATCAATCAGAAAATATATACATGAAAAATAAGAGAGGTGCACAATTAATTAACATAAACACATTGCATGCCGAAGAAAAAAAGAAAGACATTTAGGTCATGCTTTCAGTGCGGGCTATTTAGGATTCTTTTTGCTATACTAGCACGGTGGCCCGGACACTTGTATGGATATTATTCTTGGAGTATGTTGAATTAGTTTAGCAGTACATATGCAGTGAATAATAAAGAAACTCCAAGCAAAAAATAAAAGGCTGCAGATCACATAAAAGAATTCAAATATTATAAGATTCCTGTTTTCCTTAAGACATCCAATGATAATCGTTTACTGAGTATAATAAGGGTCCACTTAATTGAGAGATGGACGGTTTTCTTTTTTTTAGAATTTGTAGGATATTTATTTTTTTAGTAATTCTAAAAGGCATGTCATCGAAGTTTAGTATATAATAGGTAGAGATAGGTTTCAAAATTCATTTACAAATCAAATATCTAATCGTTCTTTAATTTTTATTCAAATTTGTATGTTTTATATCGTACTTATCATGTATTTCTTTTAGCTTTAGGTTGGAATTCGTATGAAAAAGTAATTTCTTTTTTAATTATTATTCCAAAATTTTTAAGTTTACTTAGAAATTCGTATTGAAATCAAATTACTGATTTTATTTTATTTTTTATTCTGAATATTTGTTAATTTGGATTTTGCTTGACATAAACTCTTTCTTTTAATTTGCTGGTTTTATTTAATTATTATTGCATCCCTTTTCATATTATCTCCCTTTTTTGCGAGGGCATATTTATATCCCTTGACAAATTGAGTCCAAAACAAATGGATACGACGAAGACTTGGAAATCTTTCGGATACAAACAGACAGAAAAAAACTAGCGACGACTCAGAAGAGTCGGTCTTTGGCATGAAAACAAAAAGAAAATTAAGAAGCAGACTAAGGCACTACCGGGGGAGGCGATACATGCACCGTTCCCTGTCTACTATTCCGAATCAAGATGGCGAAATGAGAAAAGAAAATAAAAGGGTTGTTTTCAGTTTGGCGTTTGCGTCACAAGAAGATACCTGCCAGCCTCATGGTCAAGCCGAGGAAATTTAGCCGGACATATCACATCCATCCACAGCTGGTGCAATCAGAATCGAAATGCTAATTACAGCCAAAAGAAAAATCCGATCACGTCCTCATCGGCTCGAATTTTGATGTTACATCTTTTAATGAAAAAGATACGTAGTCCCGTCAAGTTGTTCATGATTTTAAATGCTCAATCATCTCAGGACCATTCCTTCAACTGAAATTTAGATGTCCTTGCTTTTCACTTTGGTTAAAAATATCAATCAGAAAATATATACATGAAAAATAAGAGAGGCGCACAATTAATTAACATAAACACATTGCATGCCGAAGAAAAAAAGAAAGACATTTAGGTCATGCTTTCAGTGCGGGCTATTTAGGATTCTTTTTGCTATACTAGCACGGTGGCCCGGACACTTGTATGGATATTATTCTTGGAGTATGTTGAATTAGTTTAGCAGTACATATGTGATGAATAATAAAGAAACTCCAAGCACAAAATAAAAGGCTGCAGATCACATAAAAGAATTCAAATATTATAAGATTCCTGTTTTCCTTAAGACATCCAATGATAATCGTTTACTGAGTATAATAAGGGTCCACTTAATTGGGAGTTGGATGGTTCTCTTTTTTTTAGAATTTGTTGGATATTTATTTTTTTTAGTAATTCTAAAAGGCATGTCATCGAATTTTAGTATATAATAGGTAGAGATAGGTTTCAAATTCATTTACAAATCAAATATCTAATCGTTCTTTAATTTTTATTCAAATTTGTATGTTTTTATATCGTACTTATCATGTATTTCTTTTTAGCTTTAGGTTGGAATTCGTATGAAAAAGTAATTTCTTTTTTAATTATTATTCCAAAATTTTTAAGTTTACTTAGAAATTCATATTGAAATCAAATTACTGATTTTATTTTATTTTTTATTCTGAATATTTGTTAATTTGGATTTTGCTTGACATAAACTCTTTCTTTTAATTTGCTGGTTTTTATTTAATTATTATTGCAACCCTTTTCATATTATCTCCCTTTTTTGCGAGGGCATACTTATATCCCTTGACAAATTGAGTCCAAAACAAATGGATACGACGAAGACTTGGAAATCTTTCGGATACAAACAGACAGAAAAAAACTAGCGACGACTCAGAAGAGTCGGTCTTTGGCATGAAAACAAAAAGAAAATTAAGAAGCAGACTAAGGCACTACCGGGGGAGGCGATACATGCACCGTTCCCTGTCTACTATTCTGAATCAAGATGGCGAAATGAGAAAAGAAAATAAAAGGGCTGTTTTCAGTTTGGCGTTTGCGTCACAAGAAGATACCTGCCAGCCTCATGGTCAAGGCAAGGAAATTTAGCCAGACATATCACATCCATCCACAGCTGGTGCAATCAGAATCGAAATGCTAATTGCAGCCAAAAGAAAAATCCGATCACGTCCTCGTCGGCTCGAATTTTGATGTTACATCTTTTAATGAAAAAGATACGTAGTCCCGTCAAGTTGTTCATGATTTTAAATGCTCAATCATCTCAGGACCATTCCTTCAACTGAAATTTAGATGTCCTTGCTTTTCACTTTGGTTAAAAATATCAATCAGAAAATATATACATGAAAAATAAGAGGCGCACAATTAATTAACATAAACACATTGCATGCCGAAGAAAAAAAGAAAGACATTTAGGTCATGCTTTCAGTGCGGGCTATTTAGGATTCTTTTTGCTAGACTAGCACGGTGGCCCGGACACTTGTATGGATATTATTCTTGGAGTATGTTGAATTAGTTTAGCAGTACATATGTGATGAATAATAAAGAAACTCCAAGCAAAAAATAAAAGGCTGCAGATCACATAAAAGAATTCAAATATTATAAGATTCCTGTTTTCCTTAAGACATCCAATGATAATCGTTTACTGAGCATAATAAGGGTCCACTTAATCGAGAGATGGATGGTTTTCTTCTCTTTTTTTTTTTGAGAATTTGTAGGATATTTATTTTTTTAGTAATTCTCAAAGGCATGTCATTGAATTTTAGTATATAATAGGTAGAGATAGGTTTCAAATTCATTTACAAATCAAATATCTAATCGTTCTTTAATTTTTATTCAAATTTGTATGTTTTTATATCGTAGTTATCAACTCCTATAGAATGAAACATAGCAATCTGAATAAAAATTGATGACTTCAAATTTTATTATTCTAATCTATTATCTTAACAAAAAAAGTTACAAGAAATCACCACGTCTCAATCTCAGGGGCTAGAAAATTTTATACCTTACATTATAGAATACCACACTACACCGCTCAATTGCACGGACCTGTACAGTCAGTTAGTTCATATGAATTATATGTGATATGTTTATGCTAGTCACCCGGTATGACGTGATCCAGATTACTAGACAACGTGACATTAATAATATACTCCCTTCGTTTTTTACTTGATGTTTTTAATTTTTTATAGTCTTTAAGATATAATTTTGATCACTATTTTTTATAACTTTACACTAAGATATACTAATAAAATTATAATATTATAAAAGTATTTTAATGATAAATCTAATGATATATTTTTCGTATAGCCAATTTAGATAATTTTAAATATATTGGTGGTCAAATTTTAGAAAGTTTGATGGCTCAAATTCTAGTAAATCAAATAACAAAGAATGGATGGCGTAATAGATAGATAGATAGATACCACACTACACCTCTCAATTGCACAAGCAGTCGTCTAGTTCATATGAACTTGCTAAATTTTTCATGCAACTGCGCGGCTAGATAATACAATGCATATGTTTTATTTTAAATATATCTATATTTGTTACAAAATTTTAATGTTTACGATTGAAAATAAAGTTGTATTCCTTATACAACTATAGCAATTATAATATATATCTGATTAATCTGCACCGTTATGATCTGGATCTAGCAAAATAAATGACGTAGATCTTTCTTTTTTTTCCCTCCATTTAACGTGAGAATTTCTAGCCTCTGAGAGCGAACATAATGACTTCTTTTGCTTCTAGTTTAATACTATAATAGATTATATGTGACGTGATCCAGATTAGCATACGATGTAACATTAATACTGGATTGGAGGATCCATCGATGCAACCTGGAACTCTGGATGGATGGTTATATATGCTCCTTCTCAATTTACATGCATGGATGCACGGACCATTGATTCCACGTTCTGTCGCTGGTTGAGCCATTTCTCGGACTCTCTGTTTCATATCCTAGATAGTTGGATGAACTGTGTTTTCAGGTACCATTTAAACTAATAAGCCACATCCCAGAGTGAACACACGGCATAGCATATATGCTGACACTGAACGTACGAACATGTGTCAAGAGGAGAGATCCTTATCATTTGCCCCAGTGTGGGTATGTCGGTCCGACGAGGACGTCGGGTTCTTTGAGGGGTGTATGTGACACCTCGGCCCATGATGATCTATATGTGTGTGTGCACATGAGAGTGTGGGTTAGTCACACCTTGCTAGTTTAGCTTGAGAAGCACTTACATATAAGCCTAGGAGTTCCAATGGTAGCATTCCCGGTTAAACGTTTTGCGCGAAGCGAGGACGAAAGCGTAAGCGGGTTGTTACGTGTGCGTGGCCTATCTAGAATGGGTTTAGGCCTAAGCCAGTTTGGACTCTAGGGCGTTACAATTTGCTTGTTTTCAAAGGGCATGGGTAACATTATTTCTTGAGGCTAACAAAAAAATAGAAAAAAATTATGGTATAGAATGAACTATCACAGACGGTTTATGGTATAAACCATCTATGAAGAACTATCACAGACGGTTCTATATACCCACCATCTATCACAGACGGTTAGTATGTAGAACCGTCTGTGATGCTCGCCAATCACAGATGGTTGGTAACTCGAGCCACCTGTAATAATTTTCTTCACAGACGGTTCTAGTTACAAACTGTCTGTGTTGTCTTTTTCACAGACGGCTCACAAATCGTCTGTGATAATCTCTTATTATCACTGACACATAAATACAGACGATTCAAAAAACCATCTGTGATGACAGGTCCGAACCGTTTGTGATAACTCTTTTTGTAGTAGTGTTAGTTACAATCACTTGGAATTTTGGCAATTTTGGAGAATTCTGAATTCAATATTTCCAATTTCAACTCCTATAGAATGAAACATAGCAATCTGAATAAAAATTGATGACTTCAAATTTTATTATTCTAATCTATTATCTTAATAAAAAAAGTTACAAGAAATCACCACGTCTCAATCTCAGGGGCTAGAAAATTTTATACCTTATATTATAGAATACCACACTACACCGGTCAATTGCACGGACAGTCAGTTAGTTCATATGAATTATATGTGATATGTTTATGCTAGTCACCCGGTATGACATGATCCAGATTACTAGACAACGTGACATTAATAATATACTCCTTTCGTTTTTTACTTGATGTTTTTAATTTTTTATAGTCTTCAAGATATAATTTTGATCACTACTTTTTTATAACTTTATACTAAGATATACTAATAAAATTATAATATTATAAAATATTTTAATGATAAATCTAATGATATAATTTTCATATAGCCAATTTAGATAATTTTAATCCTATTAGTGGTCAAACTATAGAAAGTTTGATGGTACAAATTCTAGTAAATCAAGTAACAAAGAATGGATGGAGTAATAGATAGATAGATAGATAGATAGATAGATAGATAGATAGATAGAAGATAAATAGATACCACACTACACCTCTCAATTGCACGAGGTATGAATTTGCTAAATTTTTCATGCAACTGCGCGGCTAGTTAATACAATGCATATGTTTTATTTTAAATATATCTATATTTGTTACAAAACTTTAATGTTTACGATTGAAAATAAAGTTGTATTCCTTATACAACTATAGCAATTATAATACATATCTGATTAATCTGCACTGTTATGATCTGAACCTAGCAAAATAAATGATGTAGATCTTTCTTTTTTTTCCCTCCACTTACCGTGAGAATTTCTAGCCTCTGAGAGCGAACATAATGACTTATTTTGCTTCTAGTTTAATACTATAATAGATTATATGTGACGTGATCCAGATTAGCATACGATGTAACATTAATACTGGATTGGAGGATCCATCGATGCAACCTGGAACTCTGGATGGATGGTTATATATGCTCCTCAACTCAATTTACATGCATGGATGCACGGACCATTGATTCCACGTTCTGTCGCTGGTTGAGCCATTTCTCGGACTCTCTGTTTCATATCCTAGATAGTTGGATGAACTGTGTTTTCAGATACCATTTAAACTAATAAGACACATCTCAGAGTGGACACATGGCATGGCATATATGCTGGCACTGAACGTACGAACATGTGCCAAGAGGAGAGATCCTTATCATTTGCCCCAGTGTGAGTATGTCGGTCCGACAAGGACGTCGGGTTCTTTGAGGGGGGTGTATGTGACACCTCGGCCCATGATGACCTGCTCAACCTGTTTGGTATATGTCACTCTCTATCACTAACATACTAGTATATATGGGGAGACAACGTTTGGTATATGTTGCTCTCAATGGCTGTTTTTTCTTCCCACTTAAGTATGATATCTCTATCTAGCTTGGCACTGTTAACCATAAAGACTACCACCACCACTAGTACCATTGGCTCCACTTGCACCATTGACTCGAGCGAATAAAAACGTGGGGTTTTTTGTGGCTGATGATTTATAGTTGTATCTGATGGTTTTTAGTTCTAGTATAAGTGTTTATGCGAACGTACTGAATGCTGATAAACTACTTTGAAAAGGCTATTCCGATAAGCTACTTCAAAAAGACGACGGAGAAGTTGTCTTGTTTGTTTGTTCGAAAGAAACTATAAACTATAAAGTATAAGTCATAAGTTAAAAAGAAGGAGACCAAAGACTCTGACGGACTCAATGGGTCCTTTTTAAGGTAGGATCTATAAATCGATTATAGTAGATACTAAAGTGAGTTCATTTATATCGAGTAAAATTATACGTGGGTGTCTTTTTTTGTACTCTCTTATATAAACAGCTATAAGCTATAGCCATAAGACACAGACTAAAAGAACAACCCAATACGGTGAAATGAGAAAAGAAAATGAAAGGAGTGTTTTTAGTTTACCGTTTGCGTCACAAGAAGATACCTGCTAGCCTCATGGTGAAGCCAAGGATTTCTTAGCTTAGTAAAATATCAAGTAATCTAGCCCTCTTAAACTACTTTTGTTGTGCCGTGAATTTCACGGGACAATGACCGCTAGGCAGTAGTAGTAGTTGTAATAGTAATGGATGTGCCTAATTTGACTCTACGGTACAGTGGTAGTAGGAATGTAGGACCAGTAGTACAATAATGCAAGTAAAGTGATCCAAACATATCACATCCGTTCACAGCTGGTGCAATCGGAATCGAAATGCTCATTGCAGCCAAAATAAAAATGTCACTGTAAGAACTTTTGGTGTTATTTTCTTTTTAATGAGAACAATAAAAATGTCACTGTAAGTAATTTTGGTGTTATTTTCTTTTTAATGAGAAAGATACTATTCCGTCTAGGTGTTCTTGTTTTTAAATGCTCAATCATCTCAGGACCATTCCTTTAACTGAATTTTAGCTGTCCTTGCTTTTCACTTTGGCGGTGAAGTTGTGTTAAAGATATCAATCAGAAGATATCTAAATGGAAAATAAGAGAGGCGTACAATTAATTAAAACGGAAACATTGCATGCCGAAGAAAAAAAGAAGGAAGACCTTTACTTCGTATGCTAATATATATGGGGGAGACAGTTTGGTATATTGCGCTCTCAAATCACTTGTGTCCTTCCCACTCAAATAGAAGGACTTCATCTAGCTTGGCACTGCTTTTTCTTAATACTTTGATGATTGTTTGTAGACAGGTGTTTTAACGTTTTTCTTAAATTTATTTACACAACTTTTAAAGCAGACTTGAATAGTAGATAATGATTACTTACCCTTCGTATGTTTTGAGATTAGTGTCATTCTTATTAAAGCGAAAAATATAAAAGCACTACTCTTGTTTGTATTACTTTGTCTTGTTTGCTTTAGGTCATGTATAATAGTATGATATTAACTGTTTATACATTTGCTATGTAGAATATGAGATAATATGGAGAAGTAAGAAGAGGAGCATAGAAAATTAAATTATCTTTTATACAATAGTTAACTCTATCATAGTAAATAATATATATTATGTCATGAAGACAGCTCTCCGTCCCAAAAACAATCACCCGCCCGGCCCAGTATAATAATCATGTTGGGCGAGCTCTGAAATAATAGTACAACCATGTTCCTGATCAAAGCCGCTGTGAGCTCTGACAGACCACATGACACTTCATTTAAAGGATGCACCACATGACACTTCTCATCAGATCGAAGTTAATTGATGCATGATCAATAATTGGCTCGAGTGAATGACAAAGATCACGTCAGATATGCTAAGCTAGCTATAATTATAAGCTGCCCTCGCGACCCGCAAGCAGCAAGCTCTACCACCACCACTATATATATATATATATATATATATATATATATATATATATATATATATATATATATATATATATATATATATATATATATATGTATATGTACATATATATGTATATATATATATATATATATATATATATATGTATATGTATATATATATGTATGTATATATATATATGTATGTATATATATGTATATATATATATGCTTGCCCCGGTAGTCTGGTACATGTCTTAGTCTGCTTCTTAATTTTATTTTTGTCTGCACGCCAAAAATTTACATGCAAGTCATCGCTAGCTGCTTCTTTTCTATTTGTTTGTGTCCGAAAGACTTCCAAGTCGTCGCTGCTGTCATCATCATATTCGTCAGTTTCAGACTTTTAGCCTATGAGGGAGTCATAAATATGAAAGGGGCCATTACTTGAATAAGTCAAGTGCAAGGTCACTTTCTTAAAAACATTTCAATGTAATACAAGCAGCTGATTCCGTTTACATGATATAATTAATTAAGTAGCTCTCCGTCCTGCAATAACTATCACCCGGTCGGCCCAGTACAATCATGTTGGGCGAGTTCTGAAAGAATGCAATCAAGTTCCTGGACAAAGCCGCTCTGAGCTTTGACGGACCACATGATATAATTAATTGGCTCGAGTGAACGACAATGACTCTGACGGACTCGATCGGTCCAAGATCACGTCAGACATCCTAAGCAAGCTATAATTATAAGCTGCCCTCGCGAACCCCACGCAGCAAGCACTGCTACCACCACCACCAGTACTTTGACCAAACAAAGTACCTACTGAGACCATGGAGTTGGTGACGGGAGCGATGGGCAGCCTCCTCCCTAAGCTCGGCGAGCTGCTCAAGGAGGAGTACAATCTGCGGAAGGGCGTCAGGGAGAAAGTCCAGTCTCTCTCACGAGAGCTTGAGACCATGCACGCCACTCTCCGTAAGGTGGCGGAGGTGCCGCCTGAGCAGCTCGACAGGCAGGTCAAGCTTTGGGCACGCGACATCAGGGAGTTGTCCTATGACATGGAGGACATCGTCGACACATTCCTGGTGCGCGTGGAGGATGGCCGTGAGGCCTCACCCAACTCGCATTGGTTCGAATGGCTCATGAAGAAGATGGGAAACTTGATCAGCAAAGGCAAGGCTCGCTATCAGATCGCCGAAGCGATTCAAGACATCAACAAGCAACTCCAAGAGGTGGCCAACAGGCGTGGTAGGTATACAGTCGACAGCATTGTGGCTAATCATGTCGCAACGTCGACTATCGATCCTCGCCTCTTGGCTCTGTACAAAGATGTGGCGCAGCTCGTCGGCATTGATGGGCCAAGGGAGATGCTCATAAATATGTTGTCCGAGGGGGATGATGCGTCCAACAAGAAGAAGATGAAGATTGTCTCCGTCGTCGGATTCGTAGGATTGGGCAAGACCACTCTTGCCAAAGCAGTGTATGACAAGCTTAAAGCGGGTTTCGACTGCTATGCTTTTGTTCCGGTCGGTCAGAATCCTGACATGAAGAAAGTTTTCAGAGACATTCTCATTGATCTTGACAAGGAAAAGTACATGAATTTAAACATGACAATATTGGATGCAAGGCAGCTCATCAACGAACTCCGGGAATTCCTTGAGAACAAGAGGTACGCATCAGGGCATCTCCAAGAGTGCCATCTTAGCTGTCTTTCAGCTATATTAAATACGTAAAATCCTAATAGAGGAGACAGGAAGTGAGAAAAAATAACGTGTTGTCTCTTATACAAGATATGACTTTAGCCCGCAAACCAATACAAATAGTGAGAGGGTGTGAAGCAAAAATTTATGGTGAAAATAGTATAAAATAGTTAGAGAAATAATTTATTGTTGGAGATGTTATCTCTAGTGCTGTCTTTATATGAGGTGAAAGTCTTAGAGACAATATTAAGAGATAAACTATTGTACATACCCTCACCCACCAAACACTAGTTATCGGCTTAATTATGAGTGTCTTTTAGTTTGTGTAGTTGTACAATACAATACTTGAATTACATTCTAGGCTTTAAAACCAATACCTTCTTTTGTGTCACCTATGCCCGCTTACTTTGTGCTATGTATTTGTATTTTACAAACCATACATATTCTTCCGATTGTCTCTAAAATATTTTCATTTCTCGTACCATCTGGCAACCCACCAAACGCTAGTTTTCGGATTAATTATGAGTGTCTTTTAGTTTGGGTAGTTGTACAATACGTTACTTGAATTACATTCTAGGCTTTAAAACCTATACCTTCTTTTGTGTCACCTATGCCCGCTTACTTTGTGCTATGTATTTGTATTTGACAAACCATACATATTCTTTTGATCGTCTCTAAAATATTTTTATTTCTCGTACCATTTCCACAATTCCAGTGGCAACCTGTTGCCAATATATCTTATACTATCAGTTCGGGAACATGCTATTGGAGAGGTCATGATAGGATGCCGAGGGCTAGTAGCTCTCAATTGGTAATTAGCTGATTACAAGTATATATAAAAGAGTATAATATCGTGTAGCAAGAAAATTTTCTTAACGGGATCCCACCCTTAATGCACGAATTAAATCCTTTATACCTTGAGTGTTTCTTCGAGCGCCTTGTTTTTATAGATTCTTTAGATGGTTTTACTAACTCATGGCTATTGCATTGTCTTGCGGATGTATAGGTATTTCATTATCATTGATGACATATGGGATAAGGAATCATGGGAAACAATCAGATGTGCTTTGGCTGATTGTAATTGTGGAAGTAGAGTAGTCGCAACTACTCGTATTTCTGAAGTTGCCACAAATGTCGGCGACGTTTATAAACTACAGCCACTTTCTCGTGATAGCTCGAAAAATTATTCAATGTAAGAATTGTTGATTGTGAAGGCAAACGTCACCATAATCAATCCACCGAGGTATATGATGCAATTTTGAACAAATGCGATGGTGTACCATTAGCTATCATTACAATAGCTAGTTTGTTGGCTAGTAAACCAGAGGAGGACTGGCCTAAGGTGTACAACTCTATCGGTTTTGGGCATGGAGATAACGACGCTGTAAAGAATACTAGAAAGATATTGTCTTTTAGCTACTACGATCTACCTTCTCATCTAAAGACTTGCTTATTGTATCTAAGCATATTTCCAGAAGATTTTTTGATCAACAAGAATCTTTTGACACGGAAGTGGATAGCTGAAGGTTTCAGTCCATGACGAACATGGGATAGGATTATTAGATATTGCAGAGAGATACTTCAACGAGCTCATAAATAGAAGCATGATCAAGCCGGATGAGCTCCGAGAGACGGAGTATGTAGTTGGTTGCGAGTTCATGATATGGTGCTTGATGTCATTCGTTCCTTGTCAAGTAAAGAAAATTTTGTTACTGTATTGGACAATGAGCAACAGACATTTCAACATAGCAATGCCCGCAGGTTAGCTCTTCAAAAAAGATTTGAAGAGCACAATCCTCTGGCTAACATGGGCGTGCAACATGTGAGGTCATTTACTGCCATTTGGTGCGATATTGGTATGATATCCCCAAGCTTTCGAGTTTTACGCGTACTAGCTATAGAAAATTGTGGTTTTATGGAAGATTATAAGTTCAGCCTCGAGCATCTTGGGAACTTACGTCACCTGAGGTACCTCGGACTAATAGGTACACCTGTTCGTGAGCTCCCAAAAGAAATAGGAGATCTAAAGTTTCTGCAGACACTGGTGTTGTGGGGAACTGGCATAGAAGAATTGCCGCAGACCGTCGGCCTGCTAACACAATTGGTGTGCCTACGTGCTGATGAGAAGACAAGAGTGCCGGATTGGATTGGAAACCTGACGTCCCTGGAAGAGCTGTGGATATACCCTGCTGCGAACAGGTCTGCAGGATTTGTGAAGGAGCTAGGCAACCTGAGGGAGCTGAGGGAGCTCGTGACAAGGATTGATGTACGGGAGGAGAGCCTGGAGAGAGCTTTGGTGGAGTCTCTAGGCAACCTGCACAAGATCCAGCATGTGGAAATTGAGGGCAAACCATTCGGAAAGGGTGCCACGTGGGAAGCAGGGACAGTCTCCCCTCGACTTCTGCGCTTCTTGTCTTTAGGATGCTTTGACTTCTCTAGGCTGCCGATGTGGATTAATTCGTCGCTTCTTCCGAATCTCTGCTTCTTACGCGTGAGAATGCAGGTTGTGCAAGAGCAGGAAATGGAAACCCTTGGGAGGTTGCCACAGCTCCATGGCCTCCATCTGCTGTCATGGTACACCCTAGTAGTAAGCATTATTGGTGGGGATGGGCAGTTGTTCCACAAGTTGAGATTCTTCACGACAGACATGTCTATCCGGTTTGTGCACGGCGAGTGCAGCATGGCACCTATTATGCCAAGCCTTGAAGCCCTTAACTTTGATGTCCGTGTGCGGTTCCTGAAGGATGTCAACCTTGGTTTTGACAAGCTTGGCTTGGAGAACCTCCCTTCGCTTCAGAAAGTCACCGCTAGAATCAACTGTTCGTATGCCCGTGCTGCGGAGGTGGAGGAAGCAGAGGTAGCGTTGAGGCACGCAGCCACAGTCCATCCCAACCGTCCCACCCTTCAAACGACAAGGCTAGTTGAAGATCGAATGCTCTCATCTGACCAAGACCAGGAGGTACGACGTATTCACATCGGTTCGTGGTTTCCATTGCTTGTTAGTTCTAATCAATTAATTAATGTTTCTCTTCCTCTGTTCCAGTAATTAATTACCATGGTCTCAATTTTCATTAGATTAATCCATAGCTACTGGCCCGGTTGGAGTTAGTAATTCCCATATATTATTCTGTACTACTACTCGATCCATCCTAAGCTGCTACTAGTTTTTTAATCACTGCTGCCTCGTTCGTTTTCTAGTAGACGTTCTCTGGGTAGAAAAATATACTTCTTTATTTGATATTATAGGATTTTGGGAAGAGGTATTGCTATTTTATGATGTAGTAAGGTACACAGGTTTAACAGGGGCATTCAATCATCAAGTGTTTTTTAGAGTCCGTTCTTTTGATATTTGACGAGCGGTGAAAATGGTTCTTTTTAGATCTTTGTTCCCTCACGTCACGTTAACGTACTGAATCTCCTCCTCTTTCTTTCTCATTCTCAGGCTACCAGATGGAGTCGTAAAGTCGTCGACCTCGGTGTCAACGTGCGGGAGAAGAAGGACGAGGAGCATTATTTTAACTTCTTGGAGTTGTTGTGGTATCCTTGCGTCGAGAAAGTCATCTTTTACTTCAACTGTGAGGATGCCGGTGTTGGGGAGGTGGAGGAAGCGGAGGCGGCTCTCAGGCACGCGGTCGACGTCCATCCCAACCATCCCACGCTTGAAATCATGATGCTACAGGTTTCTCTCTTTTTCTTAATCCCTTCTACTACTACTTATCATGCACGTTTATTACCTAGTTTTAATTTCTAGTTTCTTTCTTAATAATACCAGCCACGCAACCAGAGACTATCTAATATATGTCGCCGCAGAAGAGAGAGGAGCCAGTGCTAGCTAGCTAGCCCGCTCGCTCCTGAGTTGATCCTTAGCTACTCCTAGTTTTTTAATCACTGCTGCCTCAATCTTTTTCTAGTTGATGTTCTCTGGGTAGAAAAATGTACTTCTTTATTTGATATTATAGGGTTTTGAGGAGAGGTATTGCTATTGCAGAGGTTTAACAGGGGCATTCAATCAGTTCTTTGCTCCCTCACGTCACATTAACGTACTGAATCTCCTCTTTCTTTCTCATTATTTCTCAGGCTAGCTACAACGATCTACCTTCTCATCTAAGGACTTGCTTATTGTATCTAAGCGTATTTTCGAAAGATTATTGGATCGACAAGTATCTTTTGATATGGAGGTGGATAGCTGAAGGTTTCATCCATGACGAACAAGGGATAGGATTACTACAGGTTGGAGAGAGATACTTCAACGAACTCGTAGATAGAAGCATGATCAAGCCGATTGAGGACCCAAATACAGGGTACGTAGAAGCTTGCCTTGTTCATGATATGGTGCTTGATCTCGTCCGTTCTTTGTCAAGTAAAGAAAATTTTGTTACTATCCTGGACAATGAGCAACAGACGTTTTCACATAGCAATGCTTGCAGGCTAGCTCTTCAAAATAGAATCCAAGAGCACAATCCCCTGGCTAACATGGGCATGCAACATGTGAGGTCATTTACTGCCATTAGGTGTGATATTGGTATGATGTCCCCAAGCTTTCGAGTTTTACGCGTACTAGCTATAGAAAGTTGTGGTTTTATGGAAGGACATAATAGCCTCGAGCATCTTGGGAACTTGCTTCACTTGAGGTACCTCGGACTCTCACATACGCCTGTTCGTGAGCTCCCAAAAGAAATAGGAAATCTAAAGTTTCTGCAGACGTTGGAGTTGACAGAGGCGACATAGAAGAATTGCCGCATGAGCCGTCGACCTTCTAACACAATTGGTGTGCCTACGTGCTGATGACAAGACAAGAGTGCCAGATTGGATTGGGAACCTGACGTCCCCGCAAGAGCTGCGGATATGGCCGGTGTCGTGACTGCAAGATTTGTGAATGAGCTAGGCAACCTGAGGGAGCGGGGAGCTCGTGACAAGGATTGATGTACGGGAGGAGAGCCTCGAGAGATTTGGTGGAGTCTCTAGGCAATGCACAAGATCCAGTATGTGGATATTTGTGGCGAATCATGGCAGAAGGGTGCCACGTGGGAAGCAGGGACAGTCTCCCCTCGACTTCTGCGCTTCTTGTCTTTAGGATGCTTTGACTTCTCTAGGCTGCCGATGTGGATTAATTCGTCGCTTCTTCCGAATCTCGCTTCTTCTGGCGTGAGAATGCGGGTTGTGCAAGAGCAGGAAATGGAAACCCTTGGGAGGTTGCCACAGCTCCATGGCCTCCATCTGCTGTCATGGTACACCCCAGAGTAAGCATTATTGGTGGGGATGGGCGGTTGTTCCACAAGTTGAGGATCTTCACGAGACATATGTATCCGATTTGTGCATCGGCGAGTGCAGCATGGCACCTATTATGCCAAGCCTTGAAGCCCTTGACTTTGGTGTCCATGTGCGGTTCCTGAAGGATGTCAACCTTGGTTTTGACAAGCTTGGCTTGGAGAACCTCCCTTCGCTTCAGAAAGTCACCGCTAGAATCGACTGTTGGTATGCCCGTGCTGCGGAGGTGGAGGAAGCAGAGGCGGCGTTGAGGCACGTGATCACTGATCCATTCAACCGTCCCACCCTTCAAACGACAAGGCTATTTGAAGATGGAATGCTCTCATCTGACCAAGACCAAGACCAGGAGGTACGACGTATTCACATCGGTTCGTGGTTTCCATTGCTTGTTAGTTCTAATCAATTAATTAATGTTTCTCTTCCTCTGTTCCAGTAATTAATTACCATGGTCTCAATTTTCATTAGATTAATCCATAGCTGCTGGCCCGGTTGGAGTTAGTAATTCCCATATATTATTCTGTACTACTACTCGATCCATCCTAAGCTGCTACTAGTTTTTAATCACTTCGCTGCCTCGTTCTTTTCTAGTAGACGTTCTGGGTAGAAAAATATACTTCTTTATTTGATATTATAGGATTTTGGGAAGAGGTATTGCTATTTTATGATATAGTAAGGTACACAGGTTTAACAGGGGCATTCAATCATCAAGTGTTTTTTTAGAGTCCGTTCTTTTGATATTTGACGAGCAGGAAAATGGTTCTTTTTAGATCTTTGTTCCCTCACGTCACGTTAACGTACTGAATCTCCTCCTCTTTCTTTCTCATTCTCAGGCTACCAGATGGAGTCGTAAAGTCGTCGACCTCGGTGTCAACGTGCGGGAGAAGAAGGACGAGGAGCATTATTTTAACTTCTTGGAGTTGTTGTGGTATCCTTGCGTCGAGAAAGTCATCTTTTACTTCAACTGTGAGGATGCGGTGTTGGGGAGGTGGAGGAAGCGGAGGCGGCTCTGCGGGCGGTGGTCGCGTCCATCCCAACCATCCCACGCTTGAAATCATGATGCTCAGGTTTTCTCTTTTCTTAATCCTTCTACTACTACTTATCATGCACGTTTATTACCTAGTTTTAATTTCTAGTTTCTTTCTTAATAATACCAGCCACGCAACCGAGACTATCTAATATATGTCGTCAGAGAGAGAGGAGCGGTGCTAGCTAGCTAGCCCGCTCGCTCTGAGTTGATCCTTAGCTACTCCTAGTTTTTAATCACTGCTGCCTCAATCTTTTCTAGTTGATGTTCTCTGGGTAGAAAAATGTACTTCTTTATTTGATATTATAGGGTTTTGAGGAGAGGTATTGCTATTGCGAGAGGTTTAACAGGGCATTCAATCGGTTCTTTGCTCCTCACGTCACATTAACGTCTTGAATCTCCTCTTTCTTTCTCATTATTTCTCGGGCTAGCTACAACGATCTACCTTCTCATCTAAGGACTTGCTTATTGTATCTAAGCGTATTTTGAAAGATTATTGGATCGACAAGTATCTTTTGATATGGAGGTGGATAGTGAAGGTTTCATCCATGACGAACAAGGGATAGGATTACTACAGGTTGAGAGAGATACTTCAACGAACTCGTAGATAGAAGCATGATCAAGCCGATTGAGGACCCAAATACAGGGTACGTAAGAGGTTGCAGAGTTCATGATATGGTGGTTGATCTCGTCCGTTCTTTGTCAAGTAAAGAAAATTTTGTTACTATCCTGGACAATGAGCAACAGACATTTTCACATAGCAATGCTTGCAGGCTAGCTCTTCAAAATAGAATCCAAGAGCACAATCCCCTGGCTAACATGGGCATGCAACATGTGAGGTCATTTACTGCCATTAGGTGTGATATTGGTATGATGTCCCCAAGCTTTCGAGTTTTACGCGTACTAGCTATAGAAAGTTGTGGTTTTATGGAAGGACATAATAGCCTCGAGCATCTTGGGAACTTGCTTCACTTGAGGTACCTCGGACTCTCACATACGCCTGTTCGTGAGCTCCCAAAAGAAATAGGAAATCTAAAGTTTCTGCAGACGTTGGAGTTGACAGGAACTGACATAGAAGAATTGCCGCAGACCGTCAGCCTTCTAACACAATTGGTGTGCCTACGTGCTGATGAGAAGACAAGAGTGCCAGATTGGATTGGGAACCTGACGTCCCTGCAAGAGCTGCGGATATGGCCAGCTGTCGACAGCTCTGCAAGATTTGTGAAGGAGCTAGGCAACCTGAGGGAGCTGAGGGAGCTCGTGACAAGGATTGATGTACGGGAGGAGAGCCTCGAGAGAGATTTGGTGGAGTCTCTAGGCAATCTGCACAAGATCCAGTATGTGGATATTTGTGGCGAATCATGGCAGAAGGGTGCCACGTGGGAAGCAGGGACAGTCTCCCCTCGACTTCTGCGCTTCTTGTCTTTAGGATGCTTTGACTTCTCTAGGCTGCCGATGTGGATTAATTCGTCGCTTCTTCCGAATCTCTGCTTCTTACACGTGAACGTGCAGGTTGTGCAAGAGCAGGAAATGGAAACCCTTGGGAGGTTGCCACAGCTCCATGGCCTCCATCTGCTGTCGTGGTACACCCCAGTAGTAAGCATTATTGGTGGGGATGGGCAGTTGTTCCACAAGTTGAGGATCTTCACGACAGACATATGTATCCGATTTGTGCACGGCGAGTGCAGCATGGCACCTATTATGCCAAGCCTTGAAGCCCTTGACTTTGGTGTCCATGTGCGGTTCCTGAAGGATGTCAACCTTGGTTTTGACAAGCTTGGCTTGGAGAACCTCCCTTCGCTTCAGAAAGTCACCGCTAGAATCGACTGTTGGTATGCCCGTGCTGCGGAGGTGGAGGAAGCAGAGGCGGCGTTGAGGCACGCAACCGCCGTCCATTCCAACCGTCCCACCCTTCAAACGACAAGGCTATTTGAAGATGGAATGCTCTCATCTGACCAAGACCAAGACCAGGAGGTACGACGTATTCACATCGGTTCGTGGTTTCCATTGCTTGTTAGTTCTAATCAATTAATTAATGTTTCTCTTCCTCTGTTCCAGTAATTAATTACCATGGTCTCAATTTTCATTAGATTAATCCATAGTCACGCCGGTTGGAGTTAGTAATTCCCATATATTATTTCGTACTACTACTCGATCCATCCTAAGTCGCTACTAGTTTTTAATCACTGCTGCCTCGTTCTTTTTCTAGTAGACGTTCTCTGGGTAGAAAAATATACTTCTTTATTTGATATTATAGGATTTTGGGAAGAGGTATTGCTATTTTATGATGTAGTAAGGTACACAGGTTTAACAGGGGCATTCAATCATCAAGTGTTTTTTTAGAGTCCGTTCTTTTGATATTTGACGAGCAGGAAAAT
Source organism: Bonia amplexicaulis (assembly GCA_036346245.1). NCBI lineage: Eukaryota > Viridiplantae > Streptophyta > Magnoliopsida > Poales > Poaceae > Bonia > Bonia amplexicaulis. The sequence goes on from CM070765.1 coordinate 42,194, forward strand.
GGTTCTTTTTAGATCTTTGTTCCCTCACGTCACGTTAACGTACTGAATCTCCTCCTCTTTCTTTCTCATTCTCAGGCTACCAGATGGAGTCGTAAAGTCGTCGACCTCGGTGTCGACGTGCGGGCGAAGAAGGACGAGGAGCATTATTTTAACTTCTTGAAGTTGTTGTGGTATCCTTGCGTCGAGAAATTGAGCGTTTGCATCAACTGTGAGGATGCTAGTGTTGGGGAGGTGGAGGAAGCGGAAGCGGCTCTCAGGCACGCGGTCGACGTCCATCCCAACCATCCCACGCTTGAAATCATGATGCTACAGGTTTCTCTCTTTTTCTTAATCCCTTCTACTACTACTTATCATGCACGTTTATTACCTAGTTTTAATTTCTAGTTTCTTTCTTAATAATACCAGCCACGCAACCAGAGACTATCTAATATATGTCGCCGCTGAAGAGAGAGGAGCCAGTGCTAGCTAGCTAGCCCGCTCGCTCCTGAGTTGATCCTTAGCTACTCCTAGTTTTTAATCATCTTTGCCTCAATCTTTTCTAGTTGATGTTCTGGGTAGAAAATGTACTTCTTTATTTGATATTATAGGGTTTTGAGGAGAGGTATTGCTATTACAGAGGTTTAACAGGGGCATTCAATCAGTTCTTTGCTCCCTCATGTCACATTAACGTACTGAATCTCCTCTTTCTTTCTCATTATTTCTCAGGCTAGCTACAACGATCTACCTTGTCATCTAAGGACTTGCTTATTGTATCTAAGCGTATTTTCGAAAGATTATTGGATCGACAAGTATCTTTTGATATGGAGGTGGATAGCTGAAGGTTTCATCCATGACGAACAAGGGATAGGATTACTACAGGTTGGCGAGAGATACTTCAACGAACTCGTAGATAGAAGCATGATCAAGCCGAATGAGGTCCCAAATACAGGGTACGTAAGAGGTTGCAGAGTTCATGATATGGTGCTTGATCTCGTCCGTTCTTTGTCAAGTAAAGAAAATTTTGTTACTATCCTGGACAATGAGCAACAGACATTTTCACATAGCAATGCTTGCAGGCTAGCTCTTCAAAATAGAATCCAAGAGCACAATCCCCTGGCTAACATGGGCATGCAACATGTGAGGTCATTTACTGCAATTAGGTGTGATATTGGTATGATGTCCCCAAGCTTTCGAGTTTTACGCGTACTAGCTATAGAAGAGTGTGGTTTTATGGAAGGTTATAAGTTCAGCCTTGAGTATCTTGGTAACTTGCTTCACTTGAGGTACCTCGGACTCTCACATACGCCTGTTCGTGAGCTCCCAAAAGAAATAGGAAATCTAAAGTTTCTGCAGACGTTGGAGTTGACAGGAACTGGCATAGAAGAATTGCCGTCGGCGTCGACCGCTAATGTAATTGGTGTGCCTACGTGCTTGATGAGAAGACAAGAGTGCGATTGGATTGGGAACTGGCGCCCCGCAAGAGGCTGCGGATATGGCCATTGTCGGCAGCTCTGCAAGATTTGTGAAGGAGCTAGGCAACCTGAGGGAGCTGAGGGAGCTCGTGACAAGGATTGATGTACGGGAGGAGAGCCTTGAGAGAGATTTGGTGGAGTCTCTAAGCAATCTGCACAAAATCCAGTCTCTGGAAATTGTGGGCAAACCATTCGGAAAGGGTGCCACGTGGGAAGCAGGGACAGTCTCCCCTCGACTTCTGCGCTACTTGTCTATAGGATGCTTTGACTTCTCTAGGCTACCGACGTGGATTAATTCGTCGCTTCTGCCAAACCTCTGCTTCGTAAAGGTGAACGTGCAGGTTGTGCAAGAGCAGGAAATGGAAACCCTTGGGAGGTTGCCACAGCTCCATAGCCTCCATCTGCTGTCGTGGTACACCCTAGTAGTAAGCATTATTGGTGGGGATGGGCAGTTGTTCCACAAGTTGAGATTCTTTAGTACAAACATGTCTATCCGGTTTGTGCACGGCGAGTGCAGCATGGCACCTATTATGCCAAGCCTTGAAGCCCTTGACTTTCATGTCCGTGTGCGGTTCCTGAAGGATGCCAATCTTGGTTTTGACAAACTTGGCTTGGAGAACGTCCCTTCGCTTCAGAAAGTCACCGCTGGAATCGACTGTTCGTTTGCCTGTGCTGCGGAGGTGGAGGAAGCAGAGGGGGCGTTGAGGCACGCAGCCGCAGTCCATCCCAACCGTCCCACCCTTACACCGACAAGGAAATTTGAAGATGGAATGCTCTCATCTGACCAAGACCAAGACCAGGAGGTACGACGTATTCACATCGGTTCGTGGTTTCCATTGCTTGTTAGTTCTAATCAATTAATTAATGTTTCTCTTCCTCTGTTCCAGTAATTAATTACCATGGTCTCAATTTTCATTAGATTAATCCATAGCTCTTGGCCGGTTGGAGTTAGTAATTCCATATATTATTACGTACTACTACTCGATCCATCCTAAGCGACTACTAGTTTTTAATCATCTTTGCCTCGTTCGTTTTCTAGTAGACGTTCTCTGGGTAGAAAAACGTACTTCATTATTTGATATTATAAGATTTTGAGGAGAGGTATTGCTATTTTACGATGTAGTAAGGTACACAGGTTTAACAGGGGCATTCAATCATCAAGTGTTTTTTTAGAGTCCGTTCTTTTGATATTTTACGAGCAGGAAAATGATCCTTTTTAGTTCTTTGTTCCCTCACGTCACGTTAACGTGCCGAATCTCCTCCTCTCTTTCAGTCTTAAAAGCCGAGCATTATTTTGTTTTCCTGCCGGCCTTACTTTAACGTACCGATTTCTCAGCCTTCCAACTTCAGTCTTGAAGTCCTTGACTGGGTTGTCGACGTGCGGGCGGAGAAGGACGAGGAGCATTATTTTAACTTCTTGGAGTTGTTGTGGTATCCTTGCGTCGAGGAAATCAGGGTTCGCATCAACTGTGAGGATGCCGATGTTGGGGAGGTGGAGGAAGCGGAAGCGGCTCTGAGGCACGCGGTCGACGTCCATCCCAACCATCCCACACTTGAAATCACGAGACAAGCTGAAGATAAAATGAGGCAATCTGACCAGCACCAACAGCAACAGGTCTCTCTCTCTCTCTCTCTCTCTCTCTCTCTTAATCCTCCGAGCATGACATCAATGCTGCCGCCTAATTCATCAATCTTCCGCACCAACCATCACGTTTGTCTGTGGCTCTGTGCTCCCTTTGTTCTTAAGGCCTGTGTGTTTTACAATTTCGTTGTAAATCTTACTGTGTGAAAGCTATTGTCTCTTTTGCTCTTATCTCTTTCGTTCTTTCTTTTACCGTCTTTCCAAAGTACTCAATGGATAGGTAATCTAGTTTTCTTTTATAGCTTCTTCAGTCTTAGACATTTCTTAGGATATTTACATAGTCAAAATACGCTCTATAAAATTGATGCTTTCTTTTATAGTTTCTTAATTAACTGGAGGAGTACGTGATTTCTTTCCATCTTTTTTATTGTTATTATTATTGTTGTTGTTGTTGTTGCTGTTGTTGTTGTTATTAGCCCACATGTAGCTGACACCTACTGTATGCATGTATGCATGCACCTAGTAGTCCCCTGGCCACGTGGTAGTCCCCTGGCCACGTGGAAAAATAAACAGCGGACTCTTAAAAGTAAATATTTTTCCACTTTAAGAATTAAATCGGACAGTTGATGGACTCTGTTCCTGGATGATCTCAAAAAGGGACCTCTGTTTCTGGATGTCTGGAATAGCCACTATAGTATTAGTTACAGTTACTCGGAGTTTTGGCAATTTTGGAGAATTCCGAATTTCCATATTTCCAATGTTCCACTCCTATAGAATGAAAAATAGCAATCTGAATAAAAATTGGTAACTCAAAAATTATTATTCTAATCTATTATCTTAATTAAAAAGTTACAAGAAACCACCACTTCTCAATCTCAAGGGCTAGAAAATTTTATACGTTATATTATAGAATATAACACTACACCGCTCAAGTCGGCTAGTTCATATGAATTATATGTGATTTGTTTCTGCTAGTCACCCGGTATAACTATAGCTAGATTAGCGGACAATGTGATGTTAAAAATGGAGCTAATAGTGATTAAACTATATCCGCATCTATTTTTTTCTCAAATTCGAATACAAATCGGACAAATATTGGATACGAATATAAATAGGACAAATGTTAGGTACAAATCCAGATCGGATTATACTCAAAATCGAATCAGATTCCAATAATTATTCGTGGCATCTCCTATTTAAAACATGGCACCAAAATTTTTAATATTTTAAACTGATAAATACCTGACTCTAATATGTAACTACACATTAAATGTTAACAACAATAAATGTACCATTTGTCTCACGTATTTGTATAATACAGCTTCTGCGGATAGCTTTATATTTGTATCATGCAGCAAAATGAAAGAATGTATGGCGGATCCGAATATTATTCGGATATCCGACTCCGAATCCGTTTCATATCATACCGAATTCGCATCCGAAATTCACAATTTCGCTAGGTAAATATCCGAATCTAGCTCCAATTTCTATTCTAATTCAGATTTTACTATCCAAATCCAAAAAATCTGAATCCGGTATCCGGATTATCCAACCGACCGTTTTCACCCTTAGATACTATACTACACCTTTCAATTGCACGGGCAGTCGGCTAGTTCATATGAATTATATGTGACGTCATCCAGACATCCAGATTAGTACACGATGACATATTAATACCAGATTGAAGGATCCATCGATGCAGCCTGGAACTCCAGATGGATGGATGCACGGACCATCGATTCCGCGTTCTGTCCCTAGTTGAGCCATTTCTCGGGCTATCTGTTCAATATACTATGAACTCTGTTTTCCTGTACCATTTAAACTAACTAATCCACATGCCATTGCAGCTATACAAGCGGAGGCGCAGGCGGTAATTTCGTCGACATCGATCGGCTCAATCGTGCAAGCCTGCCTAGCTCCCTCTTGCCTCCAATTAGCAAGAGCACTACACTTGCCATGCATGCGTGCCTGCTTTAATTAATTCTACAAAACCAACATATATATACTGAAGGTCGCATTCAGCTTGTGTATCTTCTGAAGTTTCACTTTTAGTTGTACCGCTACTCTGTGTGTCCTTTACTCTCTTGTTCAGGTGGATCATTGTTCTGCATGTCGGTTCAAGTAGTTTGAAGATCGACGGAATGCTCTGATCTGGTCGGTTTATTAATTCAGTGTACTGTAATAAGACTACTAGAGTTTTCAACTAGTAATGTTCTCTTCAGGGAGACTGCATCAGATATGTTTGCTTAAAAATGCTCGTATGTAATTAATCACTATCGTTGCCACGCTGCAACAGCAGCATCTTCTTCACGGATGATATGTTTCTCTTCAGAGCAACAAACCCTGCACGAGACAGAAGTTATCACTTCCTCGAACGCTGCACAAGTTATCGCTTGTTCCAAAAAAAACACACAAAAGAGAGAGACGAAGCGGAGGTGGTTACGGCCAGCATCGCACCGGGGGTTGGAGACACCGGTCGTATGCCGCCTTCCCCGTGTTTCCCTTTTCTTTTGGATTCAGCTTACCTGGGTTCTTGGCCTTGTTTTCTTTTCGTTTTCGTATTGATCCTTTCCCATCGCGCTCTGTTTTCTTTCGTTGCGTTTCTTCTTTATTCTTTTCTTTATGATCTGTCGCTGTAATCACCGCAGTCCAAACTATCATTTTTTTGGGGGGTTATATTTCGGGCCTTTTTTATTCTTTGTTGCGCTTGACGACGTCAAATGCGTAATGTGAGAAGGCCCAATAGCCACGATGAAAAAGGACTAGAAAAGAAAATGAAAGGCCCAACTGCAACAAGAGAAATCCAATGGTAGATTAGTTAGCACTGCAAGACTACGTAGTTGTCAATTTGTCATTCGTACAATACGATATTGGGCGACGGATTTCTACATGCCACGCGCGCGACATGTAGCAAATGGGCTGGATTTCTTTGCTAAGCTAGAATGAAATTAAATCAGATCCAAGCCCTGACGTGCAAGACACTTTTTTTTTCTTTTCTGACACGGAAGAAACTACATGTGTCCATGCATTGCATTCGATTTTACTGCCACTCTATGTAGCGTAGCAACGATAGCATGAACATTTTTATTCCAGAAACATAATACGAAACACTTAAGCGAGCATATGACGTCTCGTTTCAGAGCTAAGAGAGTTTTACAGGCTTAAATTAAAATACAGCATGAAGAAGAAACCGGGCACAAGTTCGCTAGCTATATGAGCAAGCATTCCCCATCGGTAAACTTAAAACAAGTAAGGCAACTAACTTCATCAAAACAGTGTGAAGGAAGAAAACTTGTTCCAAATTAACTTGAGTCCATAAAGAAGACACCATGCCCTCCTTAAGAGGGAGCAATTGATGAGCAGCTGCTACTGTCTTTGGTGAGGACGTGCAAGTTGAGACGCACGCCATTTGCTGCAAAATGAGATGGACTCCTGTCAGAGATGGTTGGGGTTTGATTCGAACTTTGTACGTAAGTGTGCACGTTCATGGCGACATTAGTTAACTAGATTTCTCCGGCCTGTCCTCGTCGTCATCACCATCTGAATCTGAGAAATGAAAAGAAGAATGAATAATCAGGAAACATGTACGTGAGCAAAACGAAGCATGTGAAGAAGTCAAAGCATTAGTTAGTGAGGTGGATGGGTGTGCATAGCCGTAGATTCCTCACCATCGCATATGTCATCGCCATCGCTTTGTAAACTTTAAAAATAAAGATGAGGAAAGAAACAGGCTGAAGTATGTATGGAGGCATTATTAATGAGTGAGGTGGATGAGTCATGAGTGTACCTTGTATAGATGGCACCACATCAATTCCAATGGTGGGATGGTTGGGATGGGCGTCGAAGGCGTGACTTAGAGCAGCCTCCGCTTCCTTGGCCTCCCCAACCGTGGCTCCATCACGATGAATTCTGACACAGACATGGCGGAGGGAGAGCAGGTTCCCCAGGCCCAGGTCAAAATCACTGATGCCATCATCTTTTGCCATCCGCACATCGAAAGGGAAAAAAACCTGTTGAGCCCTTGGCAAAGCTCCTCGTTGGAACATCATGTGCCCGGTTGGCTTGCAAACTACTTCGATGAATGCCACACATGGGAACCAATCAGCACCGACGAGTAGCAACCTTCCCCCAAGAGATCCACGGATCCAAAATGACCCCTCAAAGCTAGGCTCTGGATACTGTGCAGGTTGCATAGAGACTCCACGAAAGCTTCCTTCAACTCCATGCTCTCATCATAAGGGAAGTAAATTTGGAGCTCCCTCAGTCTTGACAATTTGCGCAGCTCTTTCACAATGTTTGGCCACGCTGAAATCTCGTGCAGCACTTCCATGGACGTCAGATTCCCCATCCCATCCGGAAGCCTTGTGCGGTCCCATGCAGGTGGATGGAACCGAGAGAGGAAGAGAGTGGGAGAGAGGCGTTTGATCAAGAGAGATGGTGAGGTTAAAACAGGAGAGAGAGGGTATTTAGTTAGTTTTTTTACGGGTGCTATAGTGTATGACCACGTGTTCGATCGGTCAATCGGGGCGGCCAAGGGGAGGCTTAGTAAGGCTCGAACCTCACCTCCCGCCGGCAGCGGAACTCCCCCGGCGGTAGACCCATCTCCGGCCCTCCCCCCGGCGAGAGCAGCTGGCCGACGGCGACAATCACAGCTCAATCCCCGGCGACGGCATTAAGCCCAACAAGCAACAAAAAATTAAAACTTGAAGTGGTAGCCCGTAAAGAGGCCCAGCAAATTATCTTATTGGCCCACCTAAACATCCACTTCCGCGGCGAGCGGCGACGATCGAGCCGGAGGAGACACAAAGCACACAAATCGGATCCGGGCATCTGGCGGCCGCCGTGGCGGAGGAGTCGGAGCGGGCGGCGAGGGGCCGAGCGGGCGGGGAGCGGACCGAGGCGGTGAGGGTCGAGGCGCCGCCGACGAGTGCTGGGACGGCGGACTCGAGCGGAGGAGGCGAGGAGCCGAGGAGCGCGGCGGTGACTCCAGCGAGGCGAGGTGCGGACTCTGGAGGAGCCGAGGAGAGGAGCGAGGCGAGGCGGCGGCCGGCGAGGCGGTGAGCGACATCTTCTCGGCTAGCTGCAGGCGCTGAGTCGCTGAGGGAGTTAAGAGAGGGAGGGAGTTGAGAGAGGGAGGTCTCGCGGAGCGGCGGAGGCGGAGGACTGGAGGAGGAACCGAGGAACGGAGGAAGCGAGGAGCCGGCCGAATAAAGGAGGAGGTGAATAACGGAGGAAGCTGCGGGGAGTGCAAGCGAATCGAAGAAAAGGGGAGGAGCTCGCCGACGCCATGAGTGTGGCGGTCGGGCGTCGGGCGCGTGTCCACCTCTCTGATGACGGTGGGCTTGTGAATTCTGAACAGAGAATTGAGTATTTGAGGATACGGGCAGCCGACATCTTTATTGCTTCAGGGTAATTTTTTTGTACTTTTTTTTATCAATTTAGTAATTTAGAGTTTAGATTTTAGACTAATAATTTATTTATAGATTTTGTTATAATGGAGAAACGAACTTTGTGCAACTATTTTGCAAGTAATTCAAGTGGTTCTCGTCCAACCGATGAGAGTACAACTCAACCAAAGAAGCATCGTCTAGAATTTAATCCAAATGAAATAATTACCGATCCGGCGCTGCGCATACCAATTGAAGATTATGCTAACGAAATTAGAGATCAAGTGAGAAGGGCATATTTATTGAATGGCCCTACTCGAGTAATTGGATATTCATTTCCACAAACATTGGATGGCAAACAGTCGTGGTCCTTTCAAGAATCATGGTATAATAAATTTGATTGGTTGGAATATAGTATGGAAAAGGATGCTGCCTTTTGTTTCTATTGTTTTCTTTTCAAGAAACCGGCACAACCCAATACATTTGGAAGTGATGTATTTATGAAGGTTGGGTTCTCTCGTTGGAAGATTGCTTTACAAGCTTTCAATAAACATGTTGGTAGTACAAATAGTTCCCACAATATTGCAAGGGGTCTTTGCAACGACTTCAAAAATCAAAGGTCAAGTGTGTCTAGCAAAATCAATACTTATAGCAAGGAGGCCGAAATTGCATACAAAATTGCTTAAGCGCAACTTTAGATTGTGCAAGATATCTTATAACTCAAGGTGAAGCTTTTCGAGGACATGATGAATCCTCTACTTCCATCAACAAGGGGAATTTCAAAGAGTTATTGGATTGGTATAAAGATAAAAAGGAGGAAGTGAAGGTGGCATTTGATACAGCTCCAGGACATGCAGTTATGATTTCTCCAGACATTCAAAAAGAGCTTTGTAAATGTTGTGCACAAGAGGTCACAGAAGTGATTAAAAGTGAGATTGGAGATAGAAATTTTGCAGTCCTTATTAATGAGTCCAGAGATGTATCAATAAAGGAGCAAATGGCGGTAATTGTGAGGTTAATTATAGTTCCACATCATTTATGCTTTGTTGTTTTGTTCTACCTTTAAAGTTTACATTTTATAATCATATCATTTATGCAGATTTGTGAGTAATCAAGGGAAAGTGATGGAAATGTTTCTTGCCATTGAGCATATCACAAATTGTACATCTGCAGCATTGAAAGAAGCTTTGGTTGGATTGCTTACTCGACATGGCTTGCCTATTTCAAGGCTGCGTGGGCAGGGCTACGACGGAGTTTCAAATATGAGAGGTGAATTTAATGGATTGCAAAAACTTATTCGGGATGATAATCCAAATGATTTCTATGTTCATTGCTTCGCCCACCAGTTACAGTTGGTAGTTGTCACTGTGGCAAGTTGTAGTAGAGCTATTGCAGATTTCTTTAACTATGTTCCCCTAATAGTGACTGTTGTGACTTCATCTTGTAAAAAAAAGATGCCTTGATTAAAAAACATCATGAGGTCTTGTTGGAGAAGCTAGAGAGTGGTTTGGTTTCAGCTGGGACAGGATTGCATCAGGAAGCTGGACTTGCTAGACCTGGAGATACTCGGTGGGGCTCACATCTCAAAACTTTGCTTCGCATATACCAAATGTGGGAAGCAGTAGTGGATGTGCTTGAGCTTGTAAGTGAAGATGCTTGTCAAAACTCAAGTCATGGTGGAGCAGTAGGTTTGCTTAAAAAGATGAAATGTTTTGAATTTGTATTCATCATGCATTTCTTAATAACCATGTTGAGCATTACAAATGAGCTATCACTTGCTTTGCAAAGGAAGCATCAAGATATTGTTGAAGCTATGAGTTTGTTACAGGATGTCAAACAACGATTTCAAGATATGAGGGATAATGGGTGGGAGCCATTATTCAACCAAGTCAAAAGTTTTTGTGAAACATATGAGATTGATGTGCCAAATATGGAAGATCCTATTGGAGTTATGGGTAAATCAGTACGTCGGAAGCATAAAGTGACTCAACATCATTATTACAAAGTTGACATTTTTAATGTTGCTATTGATGCAGTTATGAATGAGATGAATCATCGATTCAATGAAGTTTCCTCGGAGTTATTGGTATGCATGTCTTGTCTTGATCCAAGCGACTCCTTCTCTAAGTTTGATGTTGATAAACTTGTTCGACTTGCTGAGATTTATGCTGATGATTTCACGGGTGCTGATCGGCTTTTGTTAAGAAGTCAGCTTCAAACCTTCATTCTCAACATGAGCAGAAATGAAGAATTTAATGGATGTCGTGATATATCAAAACTTGCTCAATTGATGGTTCAAACAAGGAAAGATAAAACCTTCCCGTTGGTATATCGCCTCATCGAGTTGACATTGATACTTCCAGTGGCAACGGCATCTGTTGAGAGAATATTTTCAGCAATGAATATTATCAAAACAGATTTGCGCAATAAGGTAACGGATGAGTGGCTCAATGACTTGATGGTGTGCTACACTGAGCGATAGATCTTTAAAATCATTGATGATGATAAAATCATAAACCGTTTTCAAGGCATGAAGTCGCGTAGAATGCATTTGCCTCGTGATTCAAATTTGTCTTGTGGTTCAAATTAACTTATTTATGGTATGTTGTATAATTCATATGATCTAAAATTTCATTATTATTCACAATTTTTTTTATTATATAACTAATTTTCATATGTTTCATACACAGGTGATTTATTTCTACTCCGTACTCATAACAGAATAATTATATATTATTAGGTATGTGCTTTCTATTGTCGAGGAACGTACTTTGTATTTCTCTGTTTTTCGTTGTTTGTCTCCAAGACTCCAACTGTATAATTTCTGTATGAATTTGAAATTCTTTAAGAGTATAAGGCTATAGTTGTGTCAACTTGGTTTAGTCCGACAAATACTTCAGCCTACTCTCAATTTTAATCCTGGCTTCGCCACTGCAGTCAACGATACATTTCGGACGTACGTACGGCCGGCCGTATATAAGCCCACAGCTCAAGACGACTCGTCATCCGTTGTCTTTACCCGAAACCTCAGGCGCGGGTTAAGATGCAAATTCATACTATGTGCTATCTAGTACCGGATTCTTACGACTTCATATACAGTAACGTATTGCAAGTCGTCGAGGGACAAATTGAAAAGACTTTTCATTTTCTTGCTCAAACGAAAAGAATTGAATGAGCTAGCTCTGCTTGTATGGATTGCTACTTGGTCATGCATCAGCACGTTGTTTTGCGATAGCAAGTGCGCAGTAGTACATGTATGCTCACATGCAGGCTAGCTACCCACCATATGCTCACATGCATGCATCCGCCCATGTATATATATCTAGAATTCACCACAATATATATACGCATCGATCTTGTTTTCCAGCGTTATTTTACGGCACTAAATATATATGTGCATTGATCTTGTTTTCCAGCGTTATTTTACGACACTAAAGTACGTGGGCGCGTCCATCTCGTTAGTTCAAAACCCGTTCCTAGCTATACACTGCATGCAACAGCACACAAGATCGATCTCGCGCGCGAAAGCTAGCTGAAGAAACATCTCTGAACCATGCATGGGATCACGGCCAGAATCACTCTTAGTACATATAGCTCGTCAGAAGAATCGACCGAGATTTTAAAAAAGAAATCAAGTGACATATATACAAATAGAACAAACATTTCTTTTACTACGTACCACGTGCCACCCACTCTTAGCTAGCTATAAGCTTGTATGCTTAGTTGCTATATTCATTCCGCTCATGTCCGCTTCATTTTAATTTATTTCATGACCAATCGTGTTCATCTTCTCGAGTCGCCTTAATTATGACCTGGCGCTCTAGCTGGAGGTACAACGTCTTAATCTAAAGAACATGTAAACAAAGCCTCCTGTCACTCGTGACGGCAAAAAGGTTCCAGAAAAAAGTACTACCGTTCTTTCTTACTCGTCATTTTGAAAAACAACATGGTCTCTAATACATATCTTTGATCATTGCCTTTTCTATTTATATGTTAGTGAATATCCGTCTATGTATCCATCGTATCTATACATCTACAAACAAGTGGTGATATTCAAGGTACCTTCTTAATTTCAGAGGTCTAGAAAATCTCAGAGTAATCCTTATATTAGAAAAAAGCAAAATTCATATAAGTTTTCTCATTAATTGAGAGAAAAGGAGAACATCTACAACACTTATTTGGTGGATCAGATTATAATGATATAGATTAATCATGCATTGATATTATATCAATTACAGTTATATAACATGTACAACTATATTTTCAAAAGGCAATGGAGTTATATAACAAATACAATATGTACCAATATCTTGCATGGAAAATTTTACTAGTTATTAAAACAAAGGCAAAAGAAACAACTGTGTTTGCTCTTAAGGGCTAGAAATTCACACGTTAATCGAAGTAAAAAGAGAAAGATCTACACCATCGATTTTGATGGTTCAAGATCAAAGCAGTGCAGATCAATCAGATTTATACAAGAGTTGTACAATTGTATAATATAATTGTATTTCATCATAATCATCAGATTTATATAACAAGCACAACTCTATGATTTGATATAAACATATGCATTGTAGTATCTAGCCGCACAATTGCGTGGGGAATTCAGCTAGTTATTAAAACTACAATGATATGAAAGTATTTTTGATAAAAAAATCTAGCAATACCCTTCTCACGTGAGAAATCCCAACATCTTTCTGTATATTAGCTATCAGAATTTTAAAAGGTTGATTGCATAGGTTCTAAAACAACATCTAAAAAAGAATGAACAAAATTTTCACCAATTAAAAATGTTGCATGTCTTTAAAACAACAATGATATGAAAGTATTTTTGACAAAAAAATCTAGTAATACCATCCTCACGTGAGAAATCCAAACATCTTTCTGTATATTAGTGATCAGAGTTTTAAAAAGGTTGATTGCACACATTCTAAAACATCATCTAAAAAAGAATGAACAAAAATTTCACCAATTAAGAATGTTGCATGACTTTCTTATTATATCTCGCTAATTAACAAACAACTTGAGATCTCATTATGTATCTCTCTTTATTCGTACACACACATCGACAACTTCTCATTTGTCAGACACGTACGCATTTATGCATGCAAGCTAGAGCGTGCACACACACAAACACATAGATAAACCATCATCGATCGAGCTAGTAGCTGGGGTAGGTCGATGAATTAAGCCCAGTACTTGACGGTGTGACCGTAATTGGTCTGCTTGTCGTAGTACCTGTCCCAGAGCATGATCCCTCCATAGTTGGCGGCCTTCTGCACGCTGGGCAGCAGGTCGTAGTAGAGCGCCTTGATGAAGACGTTGTCGTTCTTCCCCGGCACGTTCGCCGCCGCGAGGCCGAGGTACACCTGGCTCCTCGGGTACCTCGCCGTCCACTTGTTCCACTGCTCCATCACCCCGGACAGGCCGCCGTGGTTGTACGAGCACTTGGCCTCGTCGTAGAACCGGACGTGGATGCGCTCGAACAGCCCCGTCTGCAGCGCCTTCTCGACGCGCCAGTCCGGGTACGCGCACCGCGGCGTCGCCGTCAGCCGCACCCCGACTGTGCCGCGGTAGTTCTTGTTGTAGCTGTAGAGGCGCCTGGCCAGCTCGTCGTAGTGGTCCGGCGCGCCCTGGTCGATGAAGAAGTCGATGCCGTTGACGACCGCGTCGCCGAACGGGCGGAAGACGCCCTTGCGGGAGCCGCCGAGGTGGGCGTTCCAGAGGTTGTCGGCGACGTCGGCCGCCGACTGCGAGGACGGAAGGGAGTACTGGTTGCCGCCGCCGCCGATGGAGAGGAGCACGACGATGAACTTGGACTGGCAGTGCTTGATGTCGTCGCCGATGCCGTAGAGCTGGTGGCCGGAGAGGTCGCCCCAGTACCTGCCGTGGCCGAAGACGCTGTAGAAGGAGATGATTACGGTGGTGTAGAGGCCGGTGTCGCAGGCCTCCCTGAGGGTGCCCTCGCCCTTGTTCCGGCCCCAGAACACAGTGAGCTGGCCGGTCTTCTTGGCCATCGCCGGGCCGGCAAGGCAGGAGAGGAGGACGAAGGCCAGGGAGAGAAGAGCTGCGAGACAGGAACGGCGACGGAGCGCCATTGTTCTCAGTCTGCCTCTTACTATTGCTTAATCGATCACGACTAGCTACGTACTATAGCAATTTAACTCTGACGTAAATCCTCCTGTGAAATGTATGGAGAAGGAATTGTAATACACGCTAGGTAGCGTGTGTGTATTTGCAGCGATTGATGGATCGATGGATGCTGTGAAGAATGGGAAGCATGGGACAAGTGTATATATAGAGCTCCTGCATGGAGGTCTATCCTTGTGTAAAGGTGGCAAAGGTCTATCCTTGTGTGCGTGCCGGCGTTACACGGATTCTTGATTTTCAAGTACGTGTGCTGCTGTGAGCATGCCAAACAAGGGAAACCAACGCATGCATGCAGCAGCTAGTCGTATTCAACGATCCATGGCATCGAGACTCACATATCCATCATCCATCCATGCATTCATGTCCAGAACTCGTCAATGTATGTAGTCAAAGAAGATGGACGACAGCTATGTGCGATGAATCTTCCAAGGCCGTACAACGTTGACACGGGACATGCAGTTGGTATATGTTGCCCGCTGGCCATGATCATTAGCACGTGGTTTTGCGAATAAGATGGACGTAAAGCTTGGGCTCAGAGCTAGCATTTTTGGCTAGGGCTTGCTAGCATGCATGCATGCTAATTAGGTTTCTCCATAATTAGCATGCATGTATAATTGCTAGCTAGCATTTTCTTTATGTTTTTATACAATTAATTTAATTTTAACTAGATTTTTAACAAGACGGGCACGATAGAAATAAAGATAACGGTCGCCATCACCATCGTTGTCGTCGCCTTCATCATCTATAATTACTTGGAACTAGGCTTGAGCTGGCATGTTGGGCTTTAGGCCGTGACTAGTTGAGGGCGAAGCAGGCTAACATGGCATGGTGAGTGACCGGGCCGAACCGGCATGGCCTGAAGCAACACTGGGCTTGCCGTGCCGGCGCGGCCAATGTCCCACCTCTACTCACCCGTCAACGGAAGCATATATCACCCGTCAACGGAAGCATATATGCCTATGACTATTACATGGTAAATGGAGAACTTTTTCAGATTAACCGAGGCAGCCAAATTAATTTATGTGTTCTTTTTTAGAATAACCAAGGCAGATTAAGCGCAGCCTCTGCCTTGGGCTATGCTTTCAATGCATGCTGCTTAGCTTAAGCGGGTGCTATAAGAAGGAAGGCAAGAGGCCGAATTTGCTTTGGTCTCAAGCCAAAATATGCAACTCAAAACAACCACAGCCTCAATTAGGTCCCTAATTTTAATTTTGCAGAATTGGCAGGGGCCGCGCGGACGCGTACCCCCTCTATCATAAATTATGACGTCCACTCTCCCACTTGAGGAGATGGTAAACCAACACACCTACCAAGTGCAATGTGGGCTATTGGCCTAGGCCATAGGTCTTACTGATCGCCCGTCGACCCCGTCCAGGTAAGTAAGTTTTAGTGAAGGCAGGGGTATCACTTATGTAGTCTCCTCCCTCTTTCAACCAGCTCCGCTTAGCAATGTGGTACTAAACGCGAGCGCTAATCCTTTATTTCATGGGCTAGTTTTCTTTCCATGGCCCATAAGAAGAGCCCACGACGTCCAGCCCCAGCGTATGGCCTTTGCAGGTGCGACGAGCACGCATGCTAGCATGCATTGCGTGCATAATCGATAGAATGCGACTTGCCTACGCGTGCGTGGACTAGCTAATTATTAAGCTCCCCTACTAATCCTGTTAAAACTTCAAACTGATCGTGCATGTCTGGCCGGATCATTGAGTGCAAACTACTCCTAGCTATCTTAATTAGCCAGATACAACACGAGTCTCCCATGGGATCTCAACACGGACGTTTCCCTCGTTTCTATCCGAAAGCTATCTTCTTCGACGCGCTGCCGCTGGTGAGTCAGGTTGGCAGTGAGAGGATTAGGGCATAGGGAACGACCTTGGACGGCGGCAGTGGATTTTCCATGGCGGCTCGACCAGGTGAGGGTTGTGGCTGTCAAAAAGTGTGTCAGAGGTGGGAGAGACGAGGTGGTATGGACTCTGATTAGTTGGCAGGGCGTGGCAATGGCCGAAAAGCATGGGAAGGCACGAGAGCGAAGGGAAAGACCGGGCGGTGGCAAAAAAGATCAGTGGCGATGATATTTTCAGACACTGTACAGTGCTCACGCGAAAACATTTTAAAGAAACGGTGTGGGTAGGGAGATTTGAGGTTTGGACGGCTGGGATAGATATGGACTTTGATTAGGATTCTCAGGAAATCAAGTCCAAACAAAAACTCAAATTAATTTTGAAATTTCGGTTTTGTTTCACGGAATAAGGACGAGGGCTCTTTACGACAAGCTTGCGACACCGACGTCTACACCACGGTGATCATCTCCTTCTTCAGCGTCTTCTTCTATCTGAAGGCTCTCTTCTTCGATGCGCTGCCACTGGTGCAGGACACGGCCAACTGTGGAGGCGTCATGCTGTGCAATCGCTACTTCGACAAGAGAACTCGTTATGGCATTGTCATCAAACTCATGGTCTCAACTATGTTTTTAATAAAATGGGCACGATAGAAATAAAGATGACGGCCGTCACCATTGTTGTCATCGCCGAACCTTCGGCGCGGCCCATGTCCCATCGGAAGCATATATGTCTACGACGTTTACGTGGTAAATGGGGAACTTTTTTCAGAGTAACCGAGGCAGCCAAATTAATTTATGAATTCTTTTCAGATTAACCAAGGCAGATTAAGCGCAGCCTCTGCCTTGGGTTGTGCTTTCAATGCCTGCTGCTTAGCTCTTCGTTAAAATTAATGATTTAGGTTAGCTCTTCGTGATATGACTCTCTCGTCGGTGCAGGTGCGACGAGCACGCATTTTGCATTTTTTTGGCTAGGGTTTGCTAGCATAATCGCAGGACCTTGCCTACGCGAATCGATAGTTGGCAACTTGTCTACGCGTGCGTGGACTTGCTAATTATTAAGCTCTCCTACTAATTATGTTAAAACTTCATACTGATCGTGCATGCATGGCCGGATAATTGAGTGCAAATAAACTACTCCAAGCTATATCTTAATTAGCCAGATACGAGTTTCCCTTTTTTCTATATTGGACAGGGGAAGAAAACAGCCGGAAACGACCGCCAGATCGAAAAGCTAGCGCCATTTCAATATCCATGGTAGCACACAAGAAAAAGCTAGCTAGCTTTACGCAAAGTACCTGATTACCTCATTGCGATTTCTATATGAACTCGGACTAGATATATTACAACGAAATTTGGTGATCAGAGTAATGTTTTAGAGAACATGTGAATGTCCAAATGTCCCTTATTTGTGGCTGTAGGGACTAGAGAGGTGCATGTGTACCAACAAAATCGTGAGGTGGTGCATGTCCGACTCACTTTGTCATTAATGGGTCTATTCGGCTGGGCATAAGTCGGACGGCTTTTGATTTTTGTTACAGTACCTAACTTTCAAACAGAGTATTTTCTCAAGACGGGATCTACAAGTTAAACGCAGTACACGTTAAAAGCCTAATATCTGTACCAGCCAAAATCGTAAGTGAGTATCGGTCTCTCCGTAATCTGTACCGTAAACAGCCAAAATTCAAAAATTTCAACCAAAAGCCAGAAGCCGCAGCAAAAAACAACACCCCTATTAGGGCACGTCTCACTGGAGATGGCCATAATGGAGGGGCCAATGAGGGTGCGAAATGGATACGAATTATCTATATTATTTAGCTACCGTATTCGATAGGGTATAAATACGGTTTTGATTTTTCATCTGGTTAACAATTTATCTCCTATTCGTATTCGGTTTCGTATAAAAAAAATATGGATATGAATATGGTATGTATTTTTACCATTAGAAAGATTATTTTATCTAGACTATTCGTATTCGTATTCATATTCGACAAAGTAATATACTTGTAAGCAATTATTTAGATAAGTTTTTTTAATTCAATGTGAATACGAATACAAATACAAATTAAAAAACTCAAGCACCGATGCTTGCATATGTACTCGTGAGTTTGTTGGAGTATGTAATAACACTTTTACTAGAGGAGGTGCTTGCATTGAAATTAATGAATTAGGTTCAGAGTTCTTCGTGATATGACTCTCGTTTCTAAGCACCTTATAAACAGAGTATGTCATGCATTGGAGATGCCTTTGCAAGTGCGACGAGCATGCATGCTAATTGCTAACACGGCTAGCTAGATGGCACAATTATATTGGCCAATCAACCTGCAGGGTGACTCGACCATTGGTACTCTACGAGTTTAGCTGTTTGTGGTACTACCAACGGAGGGATCAAATGATCTTTGACTAAATTTTGGAAGGTCAAAAAAGGCTAATCCGAAAGATAATTCACGTACTCGTCGTACAAAGAGCAAAACAGATACTATTGTCAGTCACCAGCGACCGTGAATAAAAAACTGACACAATTAAGACTAGTTAACACTACTACAGAAAAGATTATCACAGACGGTTCAAAAACGTTATCACAGACGATTCAAAAACGTCATCAAAAACGGTTTTGTGAATCGTCTGAATTTATGGATCAGTGATAATCGAAGGTTATCACAGACGGTTGTCGAACAACCGTCTGTAATATTTCAATATGCATTCAGACTGGCCTCAATTAATTTATTCGTACACTACACACATCCAAAACTAATCACTTGATGAAGACAAACTGCACGCAGACAAGCATGCATGCGTATCGATTAATCAAGCTGCAGGTAACTAATTAAGAAGGCTCAAGTGACTCGATCATGCATCAAGCCGAGACTTTGGCACTGTAGCCGGTCTGCTTGTCGTAGTACCTGTTCCAGATCATGATGCCGCCGTAGTAGAGATCCTTTGGGAATATGTAGGCGATGGGCGGCCACAGGAGCATGGATCCCGAGATGGCGGGAGGAAGCATGGCGTGAAAGAAGATGGTCGAAAGTAAGACCACACAACAGCGAAACGAGTTGCTGGTGGAGGAAACACGAAGAAGCAGGTGCAGGAGAAGATCAACGTGATCGAGAAGGAAGATCGGCATGATCGAAAGTTACTAAACAAGATTACGGAGAGAATGTTGGAAATAATCTTGTTTAGAAGTCGTATGCCAATTTTGGTAGTAATCGAAGTCGAAATGTAATCATAATTGAAAGTCGAAGTTGTAGTCGAATTAGAATCCGAGTCGGAATTGGTTTTGTATTCGTAATCGGAATCCGAGTAGGAGTCGTAGATTTGGGTATAAAAAGAGGGGACTCATGTAATCAGAAGTACGCCGAGAAAGAAGAAAAGAAATAAAGAGAAGAGGAGAGAAAACCAGTAAGTATCGACTTCATTGTGATCACGCAAGACGTGGTCGAAGTCGACCTACGATTACGACAAACGTGGTCGACAGAACTTACGACCACGGCAAAATATCGGCAGGCGTGGTCGAAAGGCAATACGACCACGGCGGAGAAAGTATGAGCGTAATCAGAAGACATACGACCGCGGCAAAACAACAGCAGGCTTGGTCATAGAAGCTATCGACTACATTGATGGAGTGCAGAACGTGGTCGTAAGGGTAATCGACAACAACATAAAAGTTACGACCACATTGGAGACTTTACGACCATGCTGTAAAGACTCGAGAAGGTTTTGATCACAGCAGAAAGCGGTCGGTAGAGCGATTGAGTGGTCATATCTCAGCGGGAGGCTATCAGAAGCAGTTGGAACCGATCATAAGCACTAAGAACCGATTGTAAACGATCCTAACCGGTCGTAAAGATTTTGGGCGAAGTCGTAAGACTTCTAACAACATTGTCACCGTAGAACATTCTAGCCGGTGTGTGCATATGCTGCAGTGTAGGAATTTTATATTGACCTCACATGTCTTTTTTTTTTATCTCGAGGAATCAGCAACAGTATTATTTCTACAGAGATCTTACAAAATTCTCTCCCTACAAACAAGGCCACATGCTATAGTGAACCTATTTGAGAAAATTAAAGTGTAGCAAACTATCTCTAACATAAAGTGCCATCATATGATACTACAAGTAGATTAATAAATATCATAGTACATTACAAGCATAATTAGTACAATCAACTCGACGCTAATAAGGATGGATGGCTATACATAGAAGAAAGCCGAAAAGTACAATAAAGTAGCTTTGCGTTGCTTCATCTATGTGTCCTTAATTAATTACCCATAACTTCGGCCACACAGACTCTTGATTTCGCTAGCTTAAGTTTGTCCACCACCTGTGTCATGGTCGGTCTCTCATCCACGTCTGGTTCGATGCATTGGACCGCGATGTCACCAATCCTGTCGAGGCACTCCATGTAACGAGGCGGAGCATTAGACAAGATCTCTTTGTCATACATCTCCCTTCTTGTACCCTCGTCCTTGTGCGACTTGGCAAAGTTTATCGGAAGGCTGTTGCTCCCTTCATACTTGGCCTTCTTCCGGGTTATGAGCTCCAAGAGCACAACTCCGAAGCTGTAGACATCGCTCTTCTCCGTGAACTCCCCTGTCTTGATGTACACGGGGTCTATGTAACTCATATCCCCCATCACGGACCAGTTGGCATACCTGGATACTGACACGAGCTTAGATGACCCAAAGTCAGAGACCTTCGGCATGAAGTTGTCACCAAGGAGGATATTGCCGGACTTGACATCCCCATGGACGGTGTTGTGGCAACCATCTGAGTGCATGTAGGCGAGAGCTTCCGCAGAGCCAATAGCAATGTCCAAGCGTCCAAGCAACGACGTAGCACGCTTTCGCTCCATGAAGCACATTGTCGAGGCTTCCATTGGGGATGAACTCGAAGACCAACATGGGAACTTCTGTCTCCAAGCAACATCCGATGAGACGGACCAGATTCCTGTGGCTGATCCGAAATTGGATGGTGATCTCGTTCACGAAATCATCTTGCTGGCGCGCCTCGCCTTTTACAATGGAGCGTTTGACTGCGACCTGTTGGTTGTCGTCCGTAGTTCCCATGTAGACCATGCCGAAGGCACCATTTCCAATGTAGATGCTGTAGTTCTTTGTGATCTTGTCCAGCTGCTCTTTTGTGAAGATGTTGATGTTCATGCTCTTCAGTAATTGGCCACCGTTTTTGTCGAAAACCCTCGCAGCTGTCGTCTCTTATAATCCCTGCGAATGAACCACAGTAGGAATCCCAAAAGAACGACGACACAGACTGTCGCTGCAAACACAGATAGCGTGGATGGATATTAATTAACCATGGCATTTGCTTGCCAATATGCATGCATGTATTGATCATGTCCATAAATAATTTAGTATGAGTAGAAGCTACTCTTTCGGTTCTTTTTGACTGGTCCATTTTGGACATTAGCATGGTCTCTAATATATACATTATGTTTGACAACTACTCTTTTTCTGTAATTATATGCCAGTAAAAATTAAAAATATATAAAATGAAAGCACTTCTGATGATAAATATACTAATATCATATTTATGTGATAAAAGATAGGTAGTTTTGTGTATATTAAAGATCAAAGTTTGTAACGAAGAAAGTAGTATAGTAAGAATGCTCACCTACTATCGCAACTACAGCCGCAGAAAATATGGGTCGGCATCCCTTTTCGCTTTTACCGTCCCCTCGTCGCCAGAAATTGCATTTGCACTCGTAACCACCCTCCGTGTCACGGCATGTGCTACCGCTTTGACAATGATATTTATTTTCGTACCTTTTAGGATCTGATTTCCGGAGCTCGCACTCGTTAATATCTGTATATTGAATATTCGAAAAATATGTTTAACAGCATGAATTCCAAAACGACAACGGTTCGGTAGTGGATGGGATAAGTTCAGAGACAGGTAAGAATGGTCGTGGACAAATGAACTGACTTGTGCATCCGCCGGTGACATAGGGATTGCCGGAGTATCCGTCGGAGCATCTGCAAAGGTACCCCGGCCCTTGTGTGGCGTTGACACACCGCTTGTTGGCGCCGACACGTAGCGGGAGCTATCGCTGGCGGGGCGGGCACGTCCGTTTTCCGATGGCCCATCGAGCACCAGTGAATACGTCTCGCCAACCTCTATCGCTGAGATCTTCCGGCTAAAATTGTACCTAAATTATAAATAAGCTCACGGTTACTCCCTTCTGTAGAAAAAAAATCTTCTGGGAGGAAAAAAGAGGCACGGTACGTCTCAAAGCCTCACTTTATCTTAGTGTGTGTATATATGTATACATAGATTTGCCACTTGCAAGTTGCAAGTTGTGATAGACGACGTGAACGTACGTACCAGCCTTTCTCGGACACAAAGGCGTAGCTGCAGGGGCTGTAGCTCCACGCAGGGTTGACAACGATGTTGCCGTTGCAGTCGTTGGCACTCCAGCGGACCGCTATGGAGCTAATGTTGCTCGGGATGGACGGCGTCTGGCAGCAACCGAGCCCCGTGCACGGCTCACCGTCGTTGGCAGCGCTTTCCACGCTCACGCACGTCGTGACGCAGCCGCTGCTGTAGCTCCAGTCGTCCCTGCCCTGGAGGTACGCCAGGGTGTAGCACCCGATGGCCGTGAACTCGTTCCTCTCCGGCGAGATCAGGAACGGTCGCCAGCTGGTGAGGTTGAGTTGCCAGGCGGCGGTTTCATTTGTTTCGATGGTGTTGGACGAGTTGTAGCAGATGCGCGATACGGGAGAGACGACGCGCATCTCCCCAGCCTCCAACGTAATGTCGATGATCTCGATGTTGCCTAGGTATGGTCTCGGGTTAATGATATTGTTGCAAGTGAGGGTGAAGTCATCCGAACCTGGCCTGGCACAGCCGTCGCCGGTGCCGAATGGGTAGGGAATGTGTACGTCGCCGCACATGCTAGGGCAGCCCGGCGGTGGAATCGGCATCGGTGATGGCGCCATGTCGGAGACCGGCTGGGAAAGTACTAGGGTGGGAGTGAGGAGAAACCACAGCACCAACTGTGACATGGCTAGCGCTAGGACGCATTTCATCATGTTGGTAAATAATTAAAGAAACTAAGAGCTGGTCAACTTTGCTAATCCGAGCGTGTGTAAGCCCGGCTGCTCTCAGCATGGGTATTTATAGCTCCCCGTACGTCAAGATTTTCCCCGGCGCCCGGTGTACTTGTCTGTCTGGAAACTTTTTTTCTTTGACCACAACAAAAAAAAGCGCATAAACATAAACAACGTATGAACGCACGCGAGTCCACTACTTAGCACATGCTTAGAAAGATGAAAACCAAAGATAAATATATGACCTCACACAGTGTCTACTAAAGTGCACTCGTGTGTATAAAGGATAACTACCAGAATTTAAAATACTTGCAGATAGAGTTGTATATCCATAATTCTACTGCTCACATGTCACAAACTTAATAACCGTGGTCTTTTATTATTCTTGAAGGTAATATATAGTATCTTAGGTTGATAGCAAACCTAGATTGTTCTAAAATCTGAATCCTTAGTAGAAAAAAAATAGGAGATGATATCATTGTCAATCTATCTTGCATGCGTGGGACAAATTAAGTTACTAGGTTGTTTCCCATGAAAATATCTGTTCCAAGGTCGAACGTGACTTCTTCCGATCCAGTCGTTAAGGGGAAAAAATCGTGCATGTCGTACTATTTTTGAATCATCTTAGTGAATTTGATGGCTACCCTGTCACTGGCGTAGTACATACAAATTACAGAACCGTGTCGTATGTACAAAGTCACCACTCGTTTTACTGTTGACCAACTCATGTATTATTTTGGTGCTAGTGCATACATATATTAATTACAATAGAGTACATCTCATGTATCAAATGTGAAACTACTGCACGCTTGCATGTATATACAGGCAACATCTCGCCGTGAAATTTTCCAACACTAACACAACCGCTGTCAAACAAAGCTAGCCCATATGTGTTAGATGGTAAGGGCATTTTTATCCCCAGAAGCTAGCCCTGTAAGGCTGTAATCGAGTTCCATATGTGTTGGACGGAATTGAATAGGATGTCTGTCGAAGGCCCTACCACTTGTATCACTGAGATCTTTTCGGCTAAAGTTGTACCTAATTTACAAATAAGTTCACGGTTACTCTCCCCTGTAGGATTTGCGACATAAGTGGGCTCTCAGAATGCATAACCCTTTTTCCAGGTACCGTGGCCTCTGTATATCGATCATGGCTGAGCTTCATCCATTTCAAGAATGCTTGTGTGCACTTATTCGGCAGAAAGAGCGACTCACTTCGCGCGCAGACACAAGAGATAATAATACTGCTCTTCAAAACGCACTAGCCACTAATTAACAGGAGATATACATAGGGAACATCTATCAGCAGGCATTGATGTAAAAGAAAGCAATGAAACTGGAGGAATTGAACAACAGAAAACAAAAGGCAAACTATGAAGTAACCACCACAAAAGTTCAGTCAGGAATAGCACAAATTGCTTGAAGCCTGACCAAATAGGTGTCCAATCTAAATATCTGATTACGAAGTGAGGTTATTATTCAATTTGCGATAGGGGCTACATTTCAAACTTTAACATGATTGGGGCTAAATATTTTAACATATGAAATTGGAATATAAAAAAGGGAGCTAAAAATTCCAAAAAAAGTGGAATCAATTCTGAATAAAAATTCTAAAAGTCGTGGTTACTAAATATATACATAAATTTCAAACTAAAGATACCTTCCTATCCATATAGTTAGAAATGCAAATTTTAAATGTAAAGAATTTAGACTTCGAAATATGTACAACAAAATGGGATTGAAAATTTCAATCAATTTTGGTTTTTAACATGTAAACATTTTGAATAAAAAAACCCTAAAATGATAAAAAAATAAAATGTCAAAACATTATGTCCATGTGGATCCCGGCCCTTCCCTACCGTGTTTCATTGATCTCCGTAAAAAACTTGAAATTATATATTAACATTTTCATTTTGGGATAAATGTGGTACGGTAGTCCGTGCGAATGCACGGTTGGCGACTAGAAAATTGTAATCTTTCTCAGTGTCACACTCTCACGACCACATCGCTCATCGTCATCATGGAAAATTTCCGGTAAAGACTTGGAATTGGAGTAGCATGCCATTCATACGATGCCATTCATACGGTAAAAAAGTACATAATACTGTCAGCTGAAATCATTTTATGACTCGAAGCCGATTAAAAATATCCGTCTCCTATTCTGAAAATACACGGAACGCTTTCCTGAATCCGATCAGAGAGATTGAGGTTGGACGTGAGGAATTGGAGGTGATGTGGAAGATTTGCAAATTTAAAATGATGTACAAGGAAACCAACTCATCTCACTCACCACGTGGGAACCAACTCAGTATGCAAACCTTCCTGGTTTCTGGTTTGAACCTGACATCATCTGATTTTATAAGTACAAGGGGCTATTTACGCGGTTTTATAGTATATGGGTAAAACTGGACCAACATGGAAGTAGAGGGACCAAATATCAACTTGTTTCCATAATCAAATATTGAACAAGCTAAATGCTATAACACAATAAAATAACATACGATTGCACTGAAGTAGGGTTTGCACCGAACATTTTCCCCTAGTCAACCAATTACATGCATATTATAAGGACGTGGCTACTCCACGCTATACCGTCCACTGCTGCATAAAAGGTCATCACGTATGGTTCAAAAATATCATTACAGACAGTTTCATGAGCTATCTGAGTTTACGGGTCAGTAATGACATGAGATCATCACCGACGATTTTCGAACCGTCTATAATACATACTATCACAGACCGTTATTAACACATAACCGTCTGTGATAGTTGACTATCACTGATGGTTTGTAGTAGAAACTGTATGTGATATCTGATGAATTACAGATGATTTTAACTACAAATCGTCCGTGATATTCAACTATCACAGATGGTTTGTAGTTGAAATCGTCTGTGATTCATCAGATATCAGAGACAGTTTTTACTATAAATCGTCTGTGATGTGAGTTAATAACCGTCTGTGATATTATTTTGTATAAGTTATTAACCGTCTGTGATATTCTTTTGTATTCATAAATCTATTTCTATTTGTTTGTTAGCCCTAAGGAAATACTAGCTATGCCCTCTAAAACAAGCAGAAATACAACAAGTACATGTATATATATCCAATTCACATTCATTTCAGAAACAAGAACATCTATTTAATAAATCAATTAACTGAAATAAAATAAATTAACCATGCATGAATAAATACACATGTACTATTAAGTTCAATATTATTTCAAACAAGTTCACTTTACATTGTGGAACTCTCCATCTTCTCTTATGACCTAAGACATCAATAAGTATACACATTATCCTCAAATTTTTTGGAGCTCGGCCTGTTCCAATGCAGTTATAGCATAGTTATAACCTGTTGGTAGAAAATCAATGTTATGCACACATATAGATTGATAAGTATGAAATAATTATTGCAAGATTGATAAACCAGAGGATGATTGGTCTTCGCAGAACTGATGAGTAGTTCTATATTGTCGCAAACATAGCATCCACAAGTGTTACCCGATGGCTGCTGGTGGCACTGTAAAAATAGAATTTGTTGTTCAAGTGGCATTACTATGAAGTGTTATATAGGATTAATGTGTACTAGCGAATACCGAAAATTCTAGATCGTATCGCAGGGCATTGATCCCTCCCTTAGATTTTCGTACAGTAGCAACATATGAGGCGAACGACCTACGTGATTTAAAAAATTTAGCCTTAGTCATTGCGAAGGAAGAAAAGATTATAATAGATTAATCTATGGAGAAAATATGTTTACCTATCGATTAATTGTTGAACAATTGATCAGTTTTGGTCTTCTTTAGGGAATTAAGGTATATTATCTTATTCCATTTTGGTATAATTACAATTAAAATCTAGTAGAACCTATACAAGTATGTCGTCATGGTCATTAATCCTAAGTTCATGTTGCTTATAAAGTACAAATCGATAAGTATAGCCACTAGTATAGCACTTACCCCTAGTTGTAGGGCATAAGTATGAATTCATTATTGCGGAGAGCCACCAATGTCGTCGTCATGTTACAAATCGATAAGTATAGCCACTAGTATAGCACTTACCCCTAGTTGTAGGGCATAAGTATGAATTCATTATTGCGGTGAGCCACCAATGTCGTCGTCATGTTATTCTCGATGAATGATGCATTCTACTTGATGATATTCATGGAGACCAAGTATGTGTCGAGGAAACTTACTGATGATTTCGTTAATCTGGCTTCAGTCACCATGTATCTATCTATATATACACACACAAAAGTAAGGAGTTATATATGATATTTATCGGTATTACATGAACATAGACCATGATTGTAGACACTCACAACGCATATCATCGAATGAGTGAGGTGTGGAGGACATCGAGGTTGGATCTTACAGTGTCCAAGCAGCGCACAAGGTAACGGAGGCATATCTCACTTGGAGCTTACACTTCGTAGCCACCTACATAATGATACAAAATTAGCTACTCCAACAGGTCTATCAATAAATTAAGCATTCTAGAGATAATAATTATTACCAGGATATCATCAATAGAAAATATATGGTTGCTTTCTGAGGTAGGTTTAGACGCGCAGCTACTTCAACGGTTGGGAGGTCACAGCTACAGGCAAAGTGGAGGCTTCCAACTGATTTCCCCTAAACCTTTCATGCCCGCTCTCTATCTGTCGTTGCATCTCATCGCTGATGGCATCAGCGATCTCCTCTCTAAAGGATGCCTTAATCTCCTCTCGTAGTTATGCCTCGTGCTCAGCTTTGGCTCTCTTTCTACTCCGATACGCTTTAGAGTCCTCTGAAAAACCATGTTTCTATGGAACATAAAGACCAAGGCCTCTCATGCCACCTAGGTAAATATACAGATTTATTTATTATTTTCTATATACATGTATTGAATATAGTGCTTT
The DNA here is from genome assembly GCA_036346245.1 of Bonia amplexicaulis. Taxonomy (NCBI): domain Eukaryota; kingdom Viridiplantae; phylum Streptophyta; class Magnoliopsida; order Poales; family Poaceae; genus Bonia; species Bonia amplexicaulis. Next base: position 70,563 of record CM070765.1, read on the forward strand.
AAAATAATAATTAAGGGTAATCTAGCTATTTTTACTACCTTCTTGATTTATGTGCTAAGAAAAATATACTTCATAAACTTGGACAGACAGAGTATTATTGTTTGTAGAGTAGTTACTTTGGGAAGATATTACTTGTATAGTACTTTCTTTCGGAAAGCATCCTTATGTACATGTGAATCCACCTAGCTGGCTAGTAGTTTTGAGATAATGCTGCTCCCTCCGGTTTTGAATACTTTGACACTTTTGATCAATATTTTGTTCCACAGATTGAGTGGTAAACTACTCTATTATAATACTTTTATAATATTATAATTTTATTAGTATATCTTAGTATAATGTTATAAAAAAATAAGGATCAAAATCGTGTATTAAAATTGTAAAAATCAAAAATATCAAGTAATAAAGAATGGCGAGTCTTGTACCTAGCGCTCACTTTTCCACTGTAACTTTCCTTGTACATTAAGGGCCTGTTTGGGACTGCTCTGCTCCCACTTTGCAGCTCCGCTCCTAAACTACCCACCAACAGGTTCAGCTCGAAACTCCGCTGCAAAAAAAGGTGGAGTTGAGGCCAACTCCACGTTTTCTGGAGCTCCTCGGGGTACTCGAAACCAGCTTTTGTATCTTCTCGTGGAGTTGAAGGGTATTACCACCACTGCCATTACACAAACATACCGATTCGATTGTTTTTCTCCTCCCCACCCACCCGACTCCTCTCCTCCCCACGCCGTAGCGCCTCCTCTTCTCCGCCCGCACCGCCTCTTCACCGCCCCCCCGCGCCTCCCTGCCCCGCCCGCCCGCGCCGCGCCGCGCCGCTCCTCCGCCCCCCCGTGCCGCTCCTCTCCTCCGCCCCTCCCCGCGCTCCTCCTCCTCCCCCCACCGCGCCCGCTCCTCTCGTCCGACCCTTCATTCTCTCGACCGAGCGGCTCCCGTGAGTTCGTCCTTCCCAACCCTAGCTGCGCCGCCATCGATTCCGCCGCGACGGCGAGCTCTGCGACGAGGTGATGGACGGAGGTGATAGATCCGATGATCCTCTAACGGACGACCTCTTTTTCGCCACCAAATCTCCTCATTGCCGCAACTCGAGGAAGCTCACGGCCGAGGGTCAGTGTCGCGGCCTCCTCGGGCGCCGCCGGCCGCCCGTCTAGCTGGGACCGTGGTGCCCGTGCGCCGCTCTCCGGCTAGGCCCCATTGCTGGCCGTTCAGATTACATATGCTCGCATACATCAAAACATACACCAAACATCATTCGAGGGCATATTGGACCTTTCGTGGAAACCTCACATTCACGGGGCTGGAGCTAGCTGCGTGACAAACAGACCACCGCCCAGAAACTCCACAGTGGAGCTGCTCCATGGTGGAGTTGGTGAGCAGAGCGATCCCAACAGGTCCTAAAGGTCCTTACTCTTGCGTGTGCATGACACTTGGTGGCGCACTTGGACTTTTAAATCCGGACTTATAGTTTATTTTGTATTGTAGTAAAAAATTTTATACTATATCGCTATTAGCTTATTTAGAATAAATTAAATTTAATAAAAATTATATTATTATAAATAATACAAAGAAATAAAGAAAGAATAGAAAAAACTAAAAAACAGAAAAAATAAAATTAGAAGATAGAAACTGAAACTCAAACAACTAGTGCCGAATCACCAGGAAGCTACCGTATGGACGGCAAAGGTCAGCAACACACCTCGTGGGCCCTACTTTGATGACCTCATCCCGGAAAAGATGCTAATTAAGTGCACTAGTCATAAATTCAAATATTATTATTTCAATAGAAAACTTGTACAATTTTTAATTGGATTTAGATAGGACTTCCAAGTCTATTAACTTGTTTAGCTTGTACATATCAAACTTTAACATGATTGGGGTTACATTTTAATTCTGTAATAATTTAATTATGATTTAAGTTTTATCAATTTGGAATTTCAATTATATATGTATATATTTCAAATTGAATTTAAAATCCAATATAATTTTATTCCGAATTTAAACTTATATAAAATTATGAATTTCATTAATTTTTGAGTTTGGATTGGAATTTATATGCACTCCAAATTTCAATTCATATATAACTGTTTTCGTATCTTAAAAGTAGCTTCATACCGATTATTTTGGTTTTAAGAAAATCCTATGAACTAATTATCTTGAGTGAGATAAGGATCGAAATATGATTGGAACCACGTCGCTCATCGCCGTAATGGACAAGCGTGCTTAGGGCCCCGCTCGTTTCGGCTTCAGCTTCTGGCTTATTTTTTACTATTTATAATTTCGTTTTTTTTCTGGACTTTTGTCTTTTTTTTAGCTTTTTTGCCGGTTCTTTTTTTTTTGCCGTATTCGTTTGCGTTGTTTGTGATGGGCTAACATATTTTTTATATTTTTTTAATTTTTTTAAATTTAATTATGTTAAATAAGCCTCTGTCAGCTACAATGTTTTTTCAACCAGCTAAAGTGCTTTTCAGCCATAAGCCACAAAAAATAAGCCAAAATGATCACCACTTCCTAGCTGGAAACGATTGATTACACTCTAGTGGACTTCTCAATTTCCGCTGAAGATTTATTAGAAGGAGCATAACTGATCGATTCCGTAGCTGAATAATAATTAATAGCCTTGGAGGTATGCTTATAGTACTAATTAATAATACCTAGCAGATTTACCATTACACAGCTAGATATAATAATATAGTTATCTTTGGTATACAATTATACTGTCTATGATTAAAATACAATTATATTTGACATACAACTCTAATATACATATACGATTAATCTACACCGTTATAATCTAGTCACACCAAAATAAATGGTGAAGATTTTTTTATTATTATAATCTATACTATTATAATCTAGATCTACCTACTATCACCACTGTAGAAGCAAGGAACATGGGGCGACAGTTGCTTCCCACGGACCGAGGAAGAAAAAGAAAAACGCGTTGCGTTTTTTCTACCCCGCCGACGGCAAAAGATAGCCGATGCTATCTGCCGATTCGCGGACCGAGAAATAGAGAAGCACCGGATCTTGAACCGGGCTTCCCTGTCCTCTTCTTATTTATTGTACTTTATTTTTTGTGATCCTTGACATCTGTAAGAGAATAAGATGTTGACATCATTCTGGATGCTTGCCTCTCACCGCTTCCGATCCGATTATGCTTTTGTGGTGTGTCCATACGAGACGGAAAGCGACTCGTGTCATGTAGGCCAATTTTTCTTATCTAGACTCTGATATTAATTATTAGTTTCATCTTAGAAAGAATCATACATATAAATAAACAGAAAAAAATACACATCTACTCTCATACTATTATTAGTTTCTATTCTCTTACTTACTTTTTTTATTAGTTTCTATTCTCTTACTTACTTTTTTTATAAACAGAAAAAATCATCTTTAGAATTATTAGTTTCTATTCTCGTACTTACTTTTTTTTTATAAAATTGGTTGTAAGTTTTTTTATTATATAGACTAATACTCTCATACTAATAGATCTACTCGGATTTTAAGTTAGTCACGACTTTAACTTAAATAACATATAAAGACATATTCTACTTATAAATTCGATTTAAACTCTAAATCAAAATTATTTTCATTGTTGACCTGGTTGTGCGTGACGTCATCTTCTCCCGGATCGCGGCAACCTACGGCGTCGACCGCGAAGTCTATGGTGCTTGCTCCGAAATGGGGGAGAGAACTCTGCGGTGGCTACTCGGACGGGACTGTCCGATCCAAAAAGAAAAAACAAAAAAGTTCCTCGTTACATATGACCAATTGATCGCCACGACCTACAGTGTCCCGTTAAACCATATATACTCGCTGGTGCTGTGTCCCGTTAAATAACTTAATAATATATATGTAATTTTACTTTATTAAAAATAGATTGTTGAATAACTTTATTTATGATATTTTAATATTATATATTATAAGAAGAGAAAATACTCATTTTGCTCTCCAATATTTGTCACACGTGCAATTACAACACTATTTAGAGACATGGAGCGCTCTACAAACGTTAGATGGGTTTATTTGTAGACTTTTGGAATTTGGTTGTGTGATCTCTAGATGCTAAGTCTTACATTTAAATATTTTAAGGCATACCAGAAATCAAGAATCCGTCGCCAGACGAGGCAAGCAGATTAACTCTCCGTTTCACAGTATGAAAGACTTATTTCAAACTTTTTTGGGATTTTGCCATGTAAATATATATTGTAATCTCTTTCATCCCTTTTCAGTGACACACTCACGACCACGTCGCTCACCGTCGTCATGGAGACTTTTCAATTTCCGGGGAAGACTTAGAAGGAGCATGACTAATCGATAGAGGTGGGATTTAGACCGTGCCGTATCGGCACAGCATGAATTTAGCGTGCTGTGATCCGTGTTGTGCTATGTCGGTTTGGACCAGCCACCCATCATACCGTGCCGTGTCGACCCGACCTGCCTCCGGTCAAGTCTAGGTATGGCCCAGAGCTTGACAGGCTAGCATCATGTCGTGCTGGCCTTAGCCTAGCCATAAGTAATTATAGATAGTGGAGGCAGCAGCGACGATAGTGCAGACGGCCACCATCTTCATTCCTTTCGTACTCGACTCGTTAAAAACCTAATTAAAATTTCATTCCATTGTCATATGCCATTTCACCTATGAACTTTTGTGTAAATTACTTGGAAAAAAACTTTTGTTATTATAGCAAAGGCTTTGTTAAGAATTCAGGACAAACCAAAAGCGGTTGTCTCATTTGCACCATAAGTTGGCTCCCCACCATCACACCTCTTTCCCAGTACTTGCAGCGGCCTCTGTGCTATCCCCCATCGTGTTGTCCATGCTGATGTGGTGCTGTATTGAGCTGCTGATATTCCCAATCTCTCTGATTCCATATCACAATGTTTTCATCTTCAAATCTCATGTCTACTTTGACTTGTCCACTGTGCAGATCCATTTCACCATCTCTTTCAACTTTCTGGCTTAGTTTGCGACCTCTGCTGTCTAGAATAGTACTATTGTAACACCCCCGTTGCCAGTGGTGCTGCGAGGACACAGCATCCCGCAACTATTCACGCATGAACACCCCGTCTACGGTTATACAGTCGAGGACAAGGTTGTGCCTAGCTGTTCTCGTATAACCGGGTATGTGAGATGAGGTCACTGGCACCTTTGCTATAACTTGCTATAACTTGTCACGTAACAAATATCTTTAATACACAGTTCTCATAATATCCGTCTTCCATTCATGCAGTATTCCCAATATCAGTTTTCATTATTTGCCTTATGTCCATTGCTTACTTGTCATGCTTGCCCTTTATTTCATGTGATTGCATTACTTGTCTTTACTCTTGTGTTGCGATCGTTGTTGGATATTTGCTGAGATTGTCAAATCTCACGCTTGCTCTTTCAGTCTCAGGTAAAAGGCCAGTGGAGTGATCGCATCATGCATGGGTGGGAGCACTTGAGTTTTCAGTATCGTGGTTTGCCACTATTTTATTGTTCTTTCGTTCTTTATTTGGTTAGAAGTGGACCGGTCCCATGTTTTAAATATTTATTCCAGCTTCCGCTGGTTCTCTACTAGAGTGTTAATAAAGTTCTAAACTCTTTGTAATTTATTTTGTTGTTCTTATTTATTCTTCACTTTGGTGATGACGTTGTATAGTAGTATCCCATATAGTTATATGGGGTGCTACAATTAGGTTTTCTCCTCCAAAAGATTAATCCAATAAGTGATATCTCCCTCGCACTTATAACTTTTGTTTTTTCTGCCCACAACTGATGTAAAACTATTCTCAACATTTCTAGCTTTGAAGTCTGAGCTTTTGGGTTTTTCACTGTAGCCGTTATTAGCTTTTCAACGTAATTAAATTTAAAAATAAAAAATATTATATAATCACATGCAATACAAATGAAAAAAAATAAAAACTAAAAAAATTAAAAAACCAAAAAAGACGAAATTAAGAAGCTCCAAGTCAGACCATAACAGAGTCTATTAGTCAATGCAATTAATAATGGTGAGAATAATCACCGGGTCCTTTTGATATCACTTGGGTATATATGACGTCACGATCACATCATTCGTATATCGTACTACTGTACTGTATGTACTGTATATTGACTAATTTTACTAGTCGATCGAATTCGAATTTCATTTCGGTACCGTATCGTTAAAACGTTTTGTTACTTTCACTCGTCATTGTCAGCAGGAGCATCCGATCATTGTCAGCAAGGATCCCTCCTCTCGTGTCATACCAGCTTTGACTCGCTGCGATGCAGTCGGATCCCACGGACCGATGCAGTCGGATCGGCGACTTGGCTGCGCTTGGAATTGGCGCAGTTGCCTCCCACGGACCGAGGAAGAGAAAGAAAAACGCGTTGCGTTTTTTCTACCAAAAATTGCTTGAAGCCTGACCAAACAGGTGTCCAATCTAAATATCTGATTACGAAGTGAGGTTATTATTCAATTTGCGATAGGCATTAAGTCCAAATCAAAGACAGCAGCGCGATGTTTATCTTACTTATTTGTTATTTCTTAGAAATTACGGCGAAGATATTATTGGTGAAGTCAAGAGAGAAATTTGTAGAGTACTTACTTTCTCCATCGATTTCCTCTGATCGATTACTAAGGATATTATTAGCGACTAGAGCCCCGGCAATTACAACACTATTTGGAGACATGGAGCGCTCTACAAACGTTAGATGGATTTATTTGTAGACTTTTGGAATTTGGTTGTGTGATCTCTAGATGCTAAGTCTTACATTTAAATATTTTAAGGCATACCAGGAAATCAGTAATCCGTCAGCAGCAGTGCATCAGATTAACTCTCCGTTTCACAGTATGAAAGACTTATTTCAAACTTTTTTGGGATTTTGCCATGTAAATATATATTGTAATCCCTTTCATCCCTTTTCAGTGACACACTCATGACCACATCGCTCATCGTCGTTATGGACAAGCGAGCTTAGCTTCCTAGCTTGGAAACGATTGGTTACACTGTATATGGACTTTTCAATTTCCGGGGAAGACTTAGAAGGAGCATGACTGATCGATAGAGGTGGAACGTAGACCGTGCCGTATCGGCACAGCATGGATTTAGCGTGTTGTGGTCCGTGTCGTGCTATGTCGGCTTAGACCGGCCACCCATCATACCGTGTCGTGTCGGTCCGTCTTGTCTCCGGTCAGGTCTAGGTATGGCCCAGAGCTTGACAAGGTAGCGTCATATCGTGCTGGCCCTAGCCCAGCCATAAGTAATTATAGATAGTGGAGGTAGCAGCGATGATGGTGGTGACGGCCACCATCTTCATTCCTCTCGTACTCGTCTCGTTAAAAACTTAGTTAAAATTTCATTCCATTGTCACATGCCATTGATAGAAAAAAATGCAGGATAAAATTTAAAGGGGATGACACGGCGGAGGACATGATCGTAAGAGCCATGAAAACAGCTACGACGGGGTACATCATCCTCGTCGCATTGCTCTTGGCGAGTGCCATTGTGACACCATGGCCCATGTTGGCCCATGTGTGTGTGCATATGAATTTCTGGGTTAGTCCCACCTTGCTAGCTTAACTTGAGAAGCACTTACATATAAGCCTAGGAGTTCCAATGGTAGCACCTCTGGTTAACCGTTTTGCGCGAAGCGAGGACGAAAGCGCAATCGGGTTGCTACATGTGCGTGGTCTATCCAGAATGGGGTTAGGCCTAAGCCAGTTTGGACCCTAGGGCGTTACAAATGGTATCAGAGCCGACTCTCGCGGTTACATGAGCGCGTGTGGGTCAGGGGCGCGGGCATATGGCGCATGGCGCATGTGGGCCCGTAGCGGACACACGGTATGTCATATTTGCTGGCACTGAACGCACAGAATGTGCCAAGAGGGGAGATCCTTATCATTTGCCCCAGTGTGGGTATGTTGGTCCGACGAGGACGTCGGGTCCTTTGAGGGGGGTGTATGTGACACTCTGGCCCATGTTGGCCCATATGTGTGTGCACATGAATTTCTGGGTTAGTCCCACCTTGCTAGCTTAACTTGAGAAGCACTTACATATAAGCCTAGGAGTTTCAATGGTAGCACCTCCGGTTAACCGTTTTGTGCGAAGCGAGGACGAAAGCGCAAGCGGATTGCTACATGTGTGTGGTCTATCCAGAATGGGGTTAGGCCTAAGCTAGTTTGGACCCTAGGGCGTTACAAATGGTATCAGAGCCGACTCTTGCGGTTACATGGGCGCGTGCGGGTCAGGGGCGCGGGCATATGGCGCATAGCGCGTGTGGGCCCGTAGCGGACACACGGCATGGCATATTTGCTGGCACTGAATGCACATACATGTGTCAAGAGGGGAGATCCTTATCATTTGCCCTAATGTGGGTATGTTGGTCCGATGAGGACGTCGGGTCCTTTGAGGAGGGGTTTATGTGATAACCTGACCCCATTTGGCCTATCTGTGTGTGCACATGAATTTCTGGGTTAGTCCCACCTTACTACATAACTTGAGAAGCACTTACATATAAGCCTAGGAGTTCCAATGGTAACACCTCCGGTTAACCGTTTTGCGCGAAACAAGGACGAAAGCGCAAGCGGATTGCTACATGTGCGTGGTCTATCTAGAATAGGGTTAGACCTAAGCTAATTTGGACTCTAGGGCGTTACAGCCATTAGGAGAAGATTACTTCTATTTGTCCCTTTTGTGTCTCAGTGTGCTTATGTGCCATGCTCTGCCCTTTGCAGGTGTTTATATAGAGGCACAATCAAATCTTACACGTCGATCGATTCTTACATCTATGTTATGTATCTCCTACGCTAATGCTTTGATATATCAAAATACTAATATTTGATATCGTGTTAGACTGCAAATAAATGATATCTGATTTTGCACCTTTATATATATACTCTATGGTGTTCCAACACATTCATTAGTTGCTAATTTTCTTATACCAATTAATCGGCTGCTAATTAAGGTTTCATGGATTGGACCGACCCTTGCTTCGGCTCGCTTGTTACTAGATATTAATTCGTGGCGTCATTCGTTGCATTTCCATGCCAACGCGCATGCATGGATGCACATCATTCTTTTTGTAGTATCGAAATATAGGGTGCATGAGAGAGATATAAAGGACGAAAGACTTTTGACTCGGAGAACTTGTGGACATGCATGATTGATTGGGATGTACAATTAATTCCAGGTTTAACTAAGGCGTAGTTTCCGAAAGCAACGAGTGTACCAGATCGATGGTATACGTGCACCACAAGTTCACCGAGTAGTCTGGGGTAAAAATTTTTACTATAAAACTTAATTTTTAATGGTGAACTATTTTTTTAAGATAGAATCTATAAGTTAATTATAGTACATATTAAAAGTTCAATATCTGTATTAAACAAAATTGCAAGCGAGTATCTCTATGTAATTTCTCTCTCTTGAATTTGCTGCAAGTAGACCTATCGATGCATACTTATTAACCATTACATGCAATGATCGATGGATCCTGGTTATCCCGACGTACGAATATATAGAGATGAACCAAATATATATAAGAGATTCAACTTACGGTAACTATACTCTGCATTATTTTGCCATGGTTATCCATAGGGCAAAAAAAAAACTTCCCCATGATTCAGGAGTGGTTTGACAACATGTTCTGATTTCCTCTCTGTACATTCTTTTTTGTTTTCTCCTTGTATATGTAACTTCTCTTTTTATTATCTCTACTATTGTATAAAGAAGAGTTAGTGGTCGTCGGTGCGTTCTCCTCTCCCCTCTTTACAATCATCCGATTTGATCTGGACGATTTGTCTCTCTCCTCCTCTCTCTCTCAGGATACAACCGTCCACCCTGTTCACTTTCTCCATCTCTTCGCGCATTCTGGCCACTCTTCTCTCTGTCGTTTACTCTTCAATGTTTGATGTGTGAAGTTGGTCAGGCAGTAAATTTCATCACACTATTTTTATGACTCCGTTGTAACGCATGGGTCTCTAACTAGTTACTAATATATATTGAAGTCGGACCAGCAGCTTGGTCTACCGTTTACTCCAAAAAAAAGTATACCCTGCAGTTATAATTACTGTTATAGAAAAAACGACCAACAAACATTTAATTTGTCTGTGTGCATTAGGAATGAAAGAATATACACAAGACACGACAATAAAAACTTATATATAATGAAAATAAGTTTATTGAGTCCACATCAAACGAATTGATGCATATACTTGTTCACCATTATATGCAAGAGCAAGTTTATCACTTACATGCATGAAATTTAATCCACGACATTATATTAATTGCTCGAGCAAGAAAGCCATCGTCATCTTGGAGTTTCATTTCATTTCGACAACACTGCAAAAATGTACGTAGCAGCACTGTAAAGGATCTTGGAGTTTGCAATAGGCCAAATCCGAACGCAGGCCTTCGCCATGGCATCTACTCTTGCACCCGGCGATGTAGCAGCTTGGGTCATCAAAGCACGTCTCTGGAGCAACTACACAATGATGCATTGCAGCATCCGCAACCCAATTACCAGTACACACAAAATTAAACAAGATTTATTGATAGGTTAATTAATTTGAACATCAGCATCGGGCAAAAATGCAGAGTAAAAAAAATTAAAGGATGTTCTACGTACGTGCACGACAGAGTGAGAAGCTGGTAGACATGAAGATCACAAGAGCTATGAAAACAACGGCCATGGAGGACACGGTCCTCGTCATATTGCTCTTGACGTAGTGGCCCGGCAATCGATGGCGCCATAGCATAGTCGTTTGCCTTTTTCTTTAATTTTCTTTTGTGACATGATATACACATCACTGCCACAGTTTTGTTCCTTTAGTAATTTCAAAGTACAGGTGGAATTGGCAAAACAAACTACGAAGTGCATGCGGGAACAGTGCAATATTCTCTACAGTAGCACCTATTGTTAGCATTATGTGGTAACTTGTCTTGTTGCTTCAGAAGCGTAAGGCATGTGCAAGTTCTCGGTCGTAGCAGGGATCAAAAAACTGGTTCCCCGTAACTGAAATACCCGACGGTTACCACCTAAAAACCGAAGAAAGACCACTAAAAACTAATAAGAAACCGGTTTTCAAATTTGAAATTGAAACTTCCTGATATATTTATGGCAAAAGGCATCAAGTCAAGAAAAGAAGATGTATGTATCTTTTTAATACATTCTACTTGAGGCCTCCATTCATAATACTGGCCTGGCTTGCAGTACGTCTGAGGGTTGCTGAACCCCTGCTTCTGGCAGTACTCGGCGCACGTCGTCTCGTCGCACGGAACGATCGCCTGGCAGTAATCGTCGTCTATGCAAATGCAGATGCAGTAGATCCAATTAGCTTAGTACATGCGTATGTATGTATGTATGTATATATGTATGTATGTATGTATGTATGTACACACAAATTAAATTAATCAACTCCAAATATTATTACCTTGTGCACGGCAGGATGGAAAAAGCGTAGCCATGACGACAAGAGCCGCCAGGAACGTAACCCTGCAGGTATCCTTTTTCAGAGGCGCCATGATCGACAAGTTCAGATCAGGCTAGCTAGCTAGACTTGTTAATTCTCTTGTGTTTCCAACTCTTTATGTTTTGGATGTGTATGTGCTCCTTTGGACCTTGTTATGTAGATGCAGAAGGCTAGGTGGGGTCTAGCAAACATCTTGGGGATCAATTTCTATTATGTAACGCATTTAATGTCTTGTTAATTTGCTTTGATATATTGTCCCGGGTTCAGTGAATTAAACTAGAACAAATCTTGTTTTCAATTGATACTACCTTAAACCATATCGTATCTTTGGGGGTCATTAATTCTTTTGAGTGCATGGGTGCCATCAACTGGCTGCTAATTAAAAGCTTGATGTATTGGGCCGACCTTCTTGAAACTGGGCTTGGACAAAGAGGCCGTAGGCCCATATTTGGGCACCAAGTTGACAAGGCCGCATACTATTACGTACAATCTTTTTCAAATATATACATCCGGAGTAGAAAAAGGATCACTAACAGAATGCTTCATATTCAAAACTTGAAACTTGTTTTTTTGAAACTTTATGAAACCTCAAGTTTCGAATGTGAACTCATTGAAACACTAACATTCGGATTCAAAACCCGAAACTCATGTTTTAAACTCATTGAAATTTGTTGAAAACACATTGAAACTTTATGAAACTAGTTTTAAACTCTTTTTAAAACATGCAAAACTTGCTCTAAAAATGTGAAGCTTATTTTTTTAAACTCAGCTAAAATTCTTCTTATACTCATTTTTAATTAAATTTCAGATATGAAATTGGACGAAACTTACATTTTTATATTTGAAAACAATTTAAATTCGTTGAAACACTATCAAAATCTTATGAAAGCTGTTTGAAACTCTTTTGAAACCTACAAAATGTAGATAAAACCCGTTGAAACATGGTGAAATGTGCTTATATTGTTGAAAAAGATTCCAACGATATAGCAAAATGGTTATATATTCATGTAGTACATACTCGTGCTTCTCGTATACCCGTGTGATGATCCATTCACTTGCGTGCGTCTTAATAGAGTAGCAATGAAAGACAAGCAATGATCTATCGATCGAGAGAGGCCTTTTTAAGTTGTATAGCATTTCGTTACGACTTACAGTATTTGGCGCTTAATTAATTCAGAGCAATTAACATGCATGTTTATTGAAGATCTGTTGCATGATCAATTAGATCACATTCATCATTACACGACGCAAGAGCTAGCATCAGGTGCTGTAGCGGCGGCAGCAATAGGTCCAGGGACGACTTCGCAGTAGGCCCATCGTTGTCGTGTCCGTCGTAACAGTAGTCCTCGCACATCCCGATATGGCAGTCTCCCTCAAACTGTAACTGTTGGGAAACGATCAGTTCAATCGGAATCTCTGCTTAGAACAAGAATGAATCAATCACAGAATCACAGAATAATAGATGAACACAGAGAGAGGTAGAGAGAACTCCTGATCTTTTTTTATTGTTTTCAATCGTGTGTATACAATGGGGGGTATGGCTATCTATTTATACTAGATGGTGGGGGTGCCCAATATGCCAGGACTCTTGGCCGTGGGCCAGTTTCCTAACACTCCCCCTTGGGCACTCACCCAACATGCTCATGCCTCGTCAAAACTCCATAAAAACCCAGTGGGAAAAATTTGGAAAAAGAGTACATGATAATTAGTATACACAGATTAATAAATCATCACTTGTTGGCTATCTATTATACAATAATGAATTAATTAGTTAACTAATAATGCAGTTTCATTTGGAAATTGCAAAAAATGCACACAGATCTGGAGTCTTTATTTTTTTAGCTTTTACTTCTAAATGCATGCATGTAGATCAGCTGTAGATCGAGAAAGAAAGGGGGCATGAACATTGGTATAGGAATGTGCTCAACTCAAACTAGACATATATGGTAGAATGAAAATGCATGGAAATAAATGAATACAAGGAGCAAGCTAGGTAAGCTGCATGCATGGCTAGGTAAGCTCTTGCTTGCTGCGTTGCATGTTGGGAACGCAACAAGTAATATCCATGGCCATGAGAGCTACCAGGAAGAAGCAAATCTTCCTTGTTGAGGAATGCCATGAGGGGGCACCGCCACTGGCTGGCTGCGCGATCCTCTAAATTTTGCCCGGCTTATTTGTAGGCAGGAGCAAATCTACAGAAATTAATGATTGCTTTGTTTGCTTGATTGTCCTTTTTTTTTTGGCAACGAACCAAATCAAACCAAATCCTGGTTTTATTCATTCCTTACCTTATCTTTGGATGTTATTTATTGGCTGCCTTTTATTTTTTTAGGCACCTAATTTAATTTTATTAGCGGCTAATATTAATAATTAAGTACTGGGCCCAGCAATCATCACCTGGGCTTAGGCTGGCTGTTTACTGGGCCTTCGCAAAGAGGCGGTGACATCGCCGCTTCACGCCCTGCTAGCTAGGGCCCACATGTCGGTGGCGGTGGGGTGCGCTCCTTCCACGCGGCTTCCGGATCCCGACGGATCGCCGGCGATGCGGGCGCGACCTCGTCCTCCTCCAGTCCTACCCCGACCGTACCTCGGCAACCCTAACCCTAGGTATGATGTGACAGGCCATTCTCTTCTCGCCTTTCGCGTTCCTGTGATCTGCGCCGTCTCCGCGCTGGTGATGATCTGGTCGGTTTTTGGGCGTTCCGCGCACTGAGAATTCTGCGGTTCTTCGTTTTTCTTCTTTGTTCGTTCATATGGAATTTGGGAGGCTGGCGTTAGTCGATTCGCGGATTTGGGATCCCCGAAGCGGAATTCGCGTAGTTTGCAATTGAAGTTGAGTTCTTCGATGAGATTTGGTGCTTCGAACCCGAACCCTGGTACTACGAATCGATGGGATTCGGATTCGGGTTTATAGTTTTTTCTTATGAGATTTTGCACGCCTAATCCGTGCCCGTGTCCATTACATAATTAGGTGTTTCAGTGCTAAATTCCTTCTTTACTTGTGTAATTTGTGATGCAGGGAGCCCATGCCCGTGTATAGGGGAATTGTGGATTTTGGGATTCCCTTATTAGTGGAATTCATGTAGTTATTGATTCGTTTTGTGGTGGCATACTCTAGTTTGGTGGTGGTTTTGATGGTGTGTAATTTCTTCCACTATTTTAATGGATGGAAGCTATGATCTTAATCTGGTCTTACTGCCCTTAGCTTAGTTTAATGCTACGGATAGCTAATTATGTAGCACGGGATAATGTGGCCGCTGTTGTGGTATTAGTATTACTGATCAATCAAAGATGGTTTGGCGTGTGGTCTGGACATACGGAGTCCATCTTTAGGGGAAAGGTGGATTTGGGATTCATCTTGTGGAATTCAGTATTCGTGTATTGCACTGATTTAACTCTTTATTTTCTGAACTTGGTTTATTGTGATTTTTGTGGAATAGATCTTTTGTGATTTGGTTTTTGATAAGTAGATCCATGGATGTGATAATTTTAGGTTGTGTGCGAACTTATTTTGTTTCATGTGACGGACGACTCATTATGTAAAAAGGGTCGATGAGGCCAATTAGTGTTGTATATGAAGCTCAATCCTCGGATCCATGATAAGGCCCCTAAACCCATCGATTGGAGCAACATGAACTCATGGACTGCTTGCCCCTTATACCTGACCCCTTTTCTCGAAAATAGATGGAGCAGAATTTATTGGTCATAGTAACGGCGTGTTGATTTTGAAAACTAAAAAAGACTGTTTTTTTACTAGAGGAGTACTACAGTATGACTTTTCCAAATTTATTTGGCGTGCGTCCGTTGCGTACAATTAAGTAGCCACGCTAGCTAGCTGATGGCTATATATATGAACACAAGCAGCAGCTAGCTAACATCAAGAATTGCCATCACTTACCGATCATCTCTAATCTGCTCGGTAAGTTGATTAATTAATTCACATGATGATTGCTTCCTCTTATTTCAGATGTTCTCCGCTAGCAATGGCATGCTGCAGCCTGCTACTTATCGTCGTCACGAGCACCGCCGTTTGTTGGTCGGTCGACCCCTCGGTGACTCGGCAGCAAGCGCCGCCGTCAACGATGAGAGCGTGATGATGGAGAGGTTCATCCGGTGGATGGCGGTGCAGAAGCGGTCCTACTCCTCCATGGAGGAGAAGCAGCGGCGGTTCAAGATATACGCGAGCAACATGAGGTACATAGAGGAGGTGAACGCCAAGGGGCTCTCGTACGTGCTCGGCGAGGGCCCGTTCACCGACCTGACGCACGAGGAGATCGTGGCGCGGTACACCGGCGGGTTTAGGTTGCCAGCTGTTGACAATGGGGCGGCTAAAGCTATTGACAGTTTGTCAATAGCCTTTTTAATTTACCTTTTTTTAATTATTTTTTTTTATTTTTTTATTTAGAAAAAGCAAAACAGTCACTACAATGCATTTGTCTTACAAAAAAGGCCAGAAGCCCACAGCCGCTTGGAGCGGGGGTTAGTGTTGATGATGCTTTGAATGTGAGAAGAACCATCACATCGAGACTTGGGTTGATCTTTGCTAAATAAACTATTGAATTTCATCAAACTTGTTAAACTGAGTTATAGAAATGTGAGAAGCTCTAGCCTCCTGGGTGACAATAGTAATGGATCTATCCTTTTTGTTAAACAAAAAAAAAGGCATTCCTAGCCTTCCATATGAACCATAACAGATGAAAGATGAATTCTCTATCTTGTCGGTTATGAACTTGGGTAAAAATAATAATATGCAGAATTTCAGAGCAGCATTTACGTTGAAAGAGAGGGTTATCTGTTATAAGCGCATACTATGTATAATAATATTATCTTGTCCGCCGAAGCGCTGCTAGTTGTCCGCCCTGCAAGCTTGAGGCCTGCTAATTGTCCATCTAAGGAGGTCCGAGCCAAGTGTGAGGGACATACCCTCGTGGACCAGGCTTCCTTGGGGTCACAAGGATCAAGTAGTGTATTTATGAATCGAGGAGAAAATTATGAATGCAAGATAGATTGAAAGGCACCAGATGTATCCATTAATTGAAGTAGATTATCACAACAAAACCTTCATCCTTGGGCCTTGCTTATATAGAGCCAGAACAACCCACACACACGTACCTGTGGACAACATGGTCGCATGTTGCTAGGACTACCTGTCTCTTGTATGTGGAAGTACAGACCGAACTTTCCGTCCTTTTCCAACCAAGTTTTTGGGTTTCACGGAAGAGCGATGTGTTCAACTTCAGGATCATGCTGCTCGAAGCGTCCACTGGAAAGAGGCCTACAGATCCCATGTTTGTGGAGAATTGAGCCTGAGGCAGTGGGTTCTCATTTCCAGCAAGACTTGTAGATGTTGTCGATGACAGGCTTCTACTAGGTGATGAAACACCTAGCGTGTGTATATGTTTGTGTGTGTGTATATGAATGTATGTATGTATATATATGTACGTATGTTTGAGAGAACTTGGAAGAATTTTTTTTAACACAGCTTACATGACCCACTGGGCCGGATCATGTTTCAGGTTGGGCTGCCTTTCCCTCTTGCGTACTTCAGTTTGAGCCTGGCCACTGCTGGTCTCCCCGCCCATTGCTATGGCTAGGCGCCGCCGTGCAACCATCGGCCGCCTGACATCGCATCACTCTCCACCAAGAGTATAGTCCTCTTCTTTTATTTTTGTCATCTGTTTCTTTTTTCTTCGAAAGTAAAAAAACAAACATCAGAACGACGCGGCCTTTTTAAACGTGTTCTTTAAGCGGTCTTTCAAACTCAAAAACATATGTATCATTACTATCGATGTCTTCACCATATGTTACCGTATAAAAAAACACAGAAAAATCCACCAACCACAGTAAAAAAAACACCTCAAAATCTATTGTCCGTTCATCCCGTCATGCTTACAAGTTACACCACCGAGACGCGAGAAGCAACTAGTTACGCATTGCTTCAAATGGAAACGCTACCCAACGGCGAGTGCGCTATAGAGGCACAAATCATCCGTATATTAGAGAGTCTGTTCTTTAACAATGGTTTTTAACTTTTGCTATAATACTTAAATTTTAAACAAAGTATTTTTTTCAAGACGATATCTACATGTTAATTACAGTACACGTTAAAAGCCCAACATATGTATCAATCAAAATCGTAAGCGAGTATCTCTCCGTAATATCTGTCACAAACAGCTAAAATTAAAAAATTTCAACCAAAAGTCATAAGTCACAGTCATATTGAACAGGCCCAATGTGTAACTTTGGCTTCTCTGTGCCACGTCGCCTTGCCCTGCTCATTTGAGTTTTTTTGTGGTTTATAGTTTATTTTTTATTGTTTGACATTGTAGCTTATTTATTTTGCATTGTACCTGCTGATATTTTTTGACGTAATTAAATTTAAAAAATTAAAAAAGAAAAAACAGATTAGACTATTACAAACAATGTAAAGGAATATGAAAAAAAACAAGAAAAACTAGAAATATCAGAAAAAAAACGAAAATAAGCAACTAGAAATTGGAAGTGAGAAGTTGAAGCTGTTCAATGCCGGATAATGCATGGGCCGCGGTCTCCGCTTGCAGTCGTTCGCCGTTCGCCTCGCTGCTTACAGTGCTAGCGGCTACACCAGCTCGATTCGTTTTCAGAAAAAGCTTGCCAGCGAAGCCGTCCTCGCCGTGGATTGGTGGCTTCGGGATGGTTTCTTTCTGTTCGCCCGTTTTGTTACGACGCTTTCACCCAGCCTGTGCCGCTGACGCTGACGCTTTCAATGTCCCTCTTATTCCTATGACATTCGTACAATGGATAGCAAGGTAACTTCCCCCCAACTATTATCTTGGTTTCATGGCTCCCTTAATCCTCGTACTTGACCAAAATAAGTCTTATAAAAATAAATGGAGAGAGAGTTTTCACATGAATAATCCAAAAGGTATTATATATATATATTCAAATTTAGAGAAGTTTGATTGCATGCTTTCTAAAATGTCATATATTTTGAACAGAGGGAGTATTTGTGGATTGGGGAGAAGAAACAGTAATGCAAGATAGAATAAAAAGCACCGAATGTACCCATTAATTGAAGTAGGTCATTTCAAAGGCCAACTAGTGTATTTTTGAACCGAGAAGAAAACAGTAACGCAAGACAGAATAAAAGCACTAGATGTACCTATTAATTGACATAGATCGTCTCCGGGATCAAGTAGTGTATTTATGAATCGAGGAGAAAAATATGAATGCAAGATAGAGTAAAAGGCACCAGATGTATCCACTAATTGAAGTAGATCATCACAACAAAACCTTCATCCTTGGGCCTTGCTTATGTAGAGCCAGAACAACCCACACACATGTACCTCCTGTATTGAATGTTTTCTTTGCTTGGTTATCCCAAGTACGATGGACATATAATCAAACCAAATCTTTTTTCAATGCATTTAATTCTTTATATCTTAACTTTGGAGTTCACTGGCAGTTTCTTGGATGTTATTTGTTGGCTGCTAGTAATATTTGATGTCCTCTAAAAAAACAAAATAGTTGATGCATTGGGCCCAACGACCTTTTCCTGGGCTTTAATTACTCGACCTTGGCGAAGAGGCCGTAGGCTTATCTATGGACAACATGGTCGCGTGTTGCTAGGACCTACGTGTCTCTGAACCTTCAGCCAGCCAGCAGAGGAAACAAAACTCACGCCTGAATTTTCTTTGGTCGGCTAATGAGAGCGTCGATGTAATGTTTGATGGACTAAATACGTAATAGAAAGCGAGCTTGAAAGGGGCAAAGGATTGTGCCGCATCCAACAACCGACGGCTTTTGGTCTTTTTCTCCTCTTATTCCTCAACAGAACACTGGTTTGTTACACATGCATTTTATTCTGATTCACTCCACGATCCGGCCTTTGCGCCCACAAAGTCCAGACCCACTTCTAAAACAGAGAACGCACGCTACAGATAAAATGACACGCTACAGATTACAGATGAAAACAAGAAACACATGATGTTAACTAAAACATGGTGCGGTAAAATTAACTCATAAGTGATACAATCATCTTCATAATTATCTCTAGGGCATATCACTAAAAACCATAGCTTCACATTGGAGACAACTGAGGTGTCGAAGGAGGAAAGTCAATGGCTGTCTCATCAACTTGATCGCAAATCATTTGCCCTTGTCTTTGCATCCATTCCTTTCTCACCAATTGAAGATGCCCCAAAACTTGTTTCATGGTGGGCCTCTCATCCACATCTTCTTTGAGGCATTGAACTGCGATCGTACCAATCATATCAAGACAATCTATGACTTCAGTAGACGTGATATCCTCATCAAACATCTCTCTGGCCCTACTCTCTGTCATGTAAGACTTAACAAAGTTTAACGGGAGGCTCTTATTACCGTCATATCTTGCCTTCTTCCCGGTGATGAGTTCCAGGAGCACAACGCCAAAGCTATATACATCACTCTTCTCCGTAAGAAGGCCTGTTTTCATATACACAGGATCTATGTAGTTTGTATCCCCTATCACGAACTTAGTATGGTGTTTGTCTATAGATAGGAGTCTGGATATGCCGAAGTCTGACACCCTTGGCGTGAACTTGTCATCCAGGAGAATGTTGCTTGACTTAACATCTCCATGAAGGATCTTTTGACTAGCAGATGAATGCATGTACGCTAGTGCTTCCGTGGATTCAATAGCGATTCCTAGACGTACTTGTAGTGAGAGAGGATGTTTTATAACATTACCGGCATCAGTAATATTACCATGAAGCACATCGTGGAGGCTCCCTTTAGGGATGTACTCGTAGACCAACATTGGAATATTTGTCTCCAAGCAACAACCCAAGAGTCTAACCACATTCTTGTGACTGATTTGAGCTTGAATGGTAATCTCATTTGCAAAATCCTTTTGGCGTGCCTCATCAACTGTAATGGAGCGCTTGACCGCTACTTGTCGGTTGTTCTCGGTAGTTCCCATGTAGACCTCACCGAAGCCACCCTTTCCAAGGATTGTGCTGTAATTCTTTGTGATTTGGTCCATCTCATCCTTTGCGAAAATCTTAATGCCCATGTTTTTAATTAGTTGACCACCATTTTTTTCGAAAAGATCTCTAAGCTTCCTTTTCTCGCGCGCCGTGTGAAAGAAGATTAGTAGGACGGCCAAAATTGAGATGGCACATATTGTTCCTGAAAACATATATTGTGTTGTTATTGTTTTGTGTCAGTTAAGATTTCACAAACCATAAAAGGTCAAATTATTATATGAAGAGGGCCTTACCGATCACCGCTATAGCTAATTTGGACAGTACGAGTTGACAATCCTTGTCACTTTCACTATTTTTTCTTCGTCCAAAATTGCATTTACACTTGTAGTCACCTTCTACATCGTGGCATGTCCCACCATGGCAAGGATATTGTATTTCATAAATGGATGGATTATTTTTTCGAAGCTCACACTCATTAATATCTGTAAAATAAAATGGAGAAAAAATACAGTGGATGTTAAATAAAAGAGATGTTGATAACTGAAATTACTGTATTTTTCAATTTCTTTTGTGTTGCATGCCTTTGTTGAGTCAGGGCATCTAATTGCATGTAGCTTTTAACTAGAGGCTACCTCCTCAAATCATTAAAAAACTAATGAATTATAGTATGATCTCGAAACCCTTTCTTTTTGTGCAAACTGTTGCTCGAACGGTCTCATCAAGTTTGCCAACCCATTTTGGTTGATGTACATCTGTTTGTGTAGCCTCGTAGAGTTTTGAAGAATAGTATTAAAGACAATACACGTTAGCTAATAACTGTTTCCCCCTTGTTTTGTGTTGTAATTTTTTGAAGACTAATTCAGTCTTGTTTTCAATTCAAATTTGTCAAAAAAGAGAGAGTAAAGACAGGAGTTTATCTGGAACTGGTAAATACTTGGTATTTAGCACAAAACAAGCTGAGGGGTTCGTTGTTTTCTAAAAGAAAGAAACAAACAAAGAAAGAAAAACAAACGGACTTACTTTTGCATCCTCCGTGGATGTAAGGATTGCCGGTGTATCCCTTGGAGCAATTGCAGAAGTATCCTTTGCCATTGGTGGCATCGATACAATCGCTGTGCGCACTCACACATGCGTCTCCGCCGCCGCCCGGACGGCACGTCCCGTTCCTGATGGCCCAGTCGACCACGAGAGGCAAACTCCGGTCACCAATCCTTTTGGCAAACGTCATGTTGCTGACGACGTCCTGCCGGTTGAAATCATGCCTATAGGATAGGTACATGCGGTTAGTTGTGGTACTAGCTCTGTAGTCCTGAGCTAATTAAGCAAACATTATAGCTCTTAATTAATTCGATAGCCTGCACGCGTGTACGCGTGCATCAAATCGTTGCTTCTCAATTTTAATCTTCATCAGAAACCTGTCCTTTTATAGGTACGTACCAGCCTTTCTCGGCCACGAAGGCGTAGATGCAGGGGCTGAAGTCGAACGCAGGGTTGTCCTCACTGTCCAAGTAGACGTCGAAGTAGCTGAGATCATTGGCGATGGACGTCTCGCAGCAGCCGAGCCCGATGCACTTGCCGTCGTCAACCTTGACCTCGCTCTCGCTCGCGCAGTAGGTGATGCAGCCGGTGTTGTAGGTCCCATTGTCCCGGCCCGAAAGCATGGCGATGGTTGAGCAGCCGAGGGCAGTGAACTTGTTCTGCGTCGGCGAGACCAGGAACGGCGAGGAGCTGGTGAAGTTGAAGGACCAGGTTTGGCCTTCTGATTGGTTGATGGAGGTGAAGCATTTGTACGACACGGCCGTGTAGATGCGCATCTCGGCAGTCTCTATTGTTATGCTGATGATCTCCACATCAACCATGTATGGTCTTGGAGGTTGAAAGCTGTCGTTGCATGTAATTGGGAAGTGGTCGAAGCCTGGCCAGGAACAGTTGTCGCCGATGCCAAACGGATAGGGGATGGGTACGTCGCCGCACTTGTGTTGGCAGTTCGTCCGTGGGGCCGACGCCATGTCGCTGGAGACGGCGGCCGCGGCGATGAACATAGCCGGCATCGTCACCAGAAAGAGGAGGGGGGAGAACCAACTGTTCACTTGTGGCATGGCTGCTAACTCTGATATTTTCATCGACACCAGCCAGGTAGCTAGAGCAGAGGAAAGAACCAGCTGTTCGATCCTTGTGACCTAGCTAGAGCTTGCTTGCTGGCTGGCTGGCTAGATCATTGTATTTATCACACCACTAATAGCTCTGTGGCAGTGTGGTTGTATGCAACAGGCTCCTCTCTAGGAATGCATATTTATAGGCGCAAGCGCGCGTGCGTATATGCTGTCGCGAGTCGTATACATCTATAGGACATGCATGCATGCATGTTGCGCATTTTCAATGCACAACCAGACAGGACTGACAGCTCGCTAGCCTCGTGGCAAGTTGCATGCAGCGAAGGTTAGATAGATTCCCCTCGATCGGTTCTTGCGGTTGACGTGTCCAACAAACGTAGTTGTTTTAGCCTTTTTCATTTTGTCTCTAAATGTAGGATGTTTTAAAGTTTCTAGTCATTTTTCCCTCTGCTCTTCCTGTCATACCTAGAGCATTGCTCTCATGAATTAGTGATTTTCATTTTCAATGCTACTACTTCCTGATTGTACTTAAGGACATTTAGAGAAAGCACTACCATACATAGAGTCATCACATATGATTTGTAACTGTCATCAGAGACGGTTTCTGAACCGTCTGATTTATTATGTCCGGAGCGGCTGGAGATTCGTTTTGATTACGGCGTCGTTTCCACGTGAGGCTTTGACGACGTGAGGATTTAAGAGAATACACGGTTTTGGGGGGTGGATGCAAACTGTCGTGATTAGAAGAGAATTTGGGCAGCTCACCAAAGTGAGTCTCACGCTGAATCGACTGACCGGCTCCTTCCCTGCTTTCATTGGCAACTTATCTGAATTGTCTTTCCTATTACTGGATAGTAATCTTTTGACTGGATCAGTACACATGGAGATCAAAGGTGGATGATGTGTGGAGAAGATACAGGAGGTGCGGTCCTGGAGGCTTCGATACGTGATGAGTTGGAGAAGTTGTAGTTGGAATTTTGAAAAACCCGTGTTAGGAAGGGTTTCGGATCCCTTAAATAGTAGTGGGCTAAAAGCCTGATTGAGATAAAAAAGTTTAGATTTAGTTAAACTGAATCGACTGACCGGCTCCTTCCCTGCTTTCATTGGCAACTTATCTGAATTGACTGGACCGGTGCCAGCAACACTTGGGAACGCCAGATTGTTGACGATTCTTGGTATCAGCGGGAATCGCCTACAAGGGGATCTCGACTTCTTAGCCACCCTCTCTAGCTGTAGAGAACTATGGTTCCTCGACATATCCATGAACTCCTTCGACGGCGGGTTACCAGTTGATATAGGCTACCTGAAAAAATATCTTTTACTCCCAGGTGTAATTATACCCACCTCTAATATACCACCTAAACAAACTTCAGATACTCCTTTATCACTTTTCGTATACTCGTATACTAATTATAAGATATTCCAATGCGAATCACAAGAAAAAATTGTAAGAGAGTCCATAGTTTTTAGCGTATTTTGTAAATACCATCATATACGTACATAAAAAGAAGTATGTTAAAAAAATGTACATACCACATCTGAAAAATTGTTCATACCACCAAAATAGTCTTACATACTCGCATACTACATGTATATACCCTCCGTTACACGAGATACTTCCTACGTTGTGAGATACGACATAGGGTGTAATTACACCCGGGAGTAGAAATATATATATGTCACTGCGCAAAGCTGTCCTCTTTTATCATGTCACTGAGCAAGGCCTCTTTTGGCATGTCACTGCGCAAAGTTGGCCTCTTTTGGCATGTCACTGCAGTAAGTTCTCTTATTTCGTATAAATAGCATGCGAATTGCTAAACATTAATCACTTAATCAGTTAATCTCCAATTCTCCATTCCAGTCATCCAGAATTCCATACTGCAGTCTGGCTGCTGGCTGGCACCTGGCAAAACCAAGAGACCAGAAACTTCCTTAGTACAATGTTGCAGAAAGGAGAATGTGCATAAATATCAAATAGAATGGAATTTAGGATTACTAAGTGGGCAATCTTAGGTACCTGTCGCGGTGTCGCCGTTGTGCCATGCATATATGGACGTGCGTCTCCGGCCAGCACGGCAACGTACACACGGCCAGGCAAATATTTACCTGAATCTCTTCAATCTTGCTCCTGGTTTGCTTCCTTTGGGCACAGGCTCTGCCCAGGATTCCAGAATTAAAACTTTTGTTCGTTCTAACAAAGAATCTTGTCACATGTTTTTCTTCAGAAACATGGGGTAGGAATGAGTAACATCGTACTCCTAGCTAGGTAAGTACGTTGAATTATTTTGCAACTGGTCCACTCCCATCAGCACAGCACCGGACGGGAAAGTTTTCAGCGCAGGACAGAGCCGGTATCGCGGTGCAAAGAATATGATGGCTGATCGGTTTATTCGGTAATTTCGGTTTTTACTCGGTTTATACCGAAAATATCGAATAAATCGGATGCCATTTTTCTAGATCTCGAACCGAATACCGAATACCGATCAAACCGAGTTGATCGGTTCGGTTCAGTTTTTTCGGTTCGGTGTAAAATTGCACAGTCCTAACAACAGAGATAGTTTTTCAAAAGAACCATATGTGATATTCATATATCACCTTTTCACAGACGGTTATTAATGCAAAAAACCGTCTATGATGGTTCTTTGCATAGGTAAAAAATTTCTATTTTTTTGGCTAGGTAGCTTCAGGAAATACTAGCCATACCTTTTAAAAACAAACAAGTAGATCACAGATAATTGCAGATCTTATAGCACACGACAATCATTCACAGATCTCATAAATGAATTACAACTGAATGAGTTACAATTGAATCAATATTTGAACATCTATTATAAATATTGTCGCCGGAGTTGAACTCTCCCTTCGGGTCAAAGACCTCCGTCATCAAGAAGCTGGAGAGTCGTCCTCGAGCGTCAGAGTGTTCGTTAAGATCGAATGTACTTGAGTTGATTGTCATACCCTGTCGAGTCAAGTCGTAAACTAGATAACATAAAATCACAACTCACAACTTGTTCTTGATTTACATAAATGATGTCCACATATTTCATGGTAACACTAACATAGTCTTGCACACCTCATAATTTAAATGGGATAGAGACAAAGTCAGATCCTATACCCTTCCAATGAGATCTTGTAGCAATAATATATACTAAGATGAGAAAAAGAGAACCGATTATCCATAAATTCTTCTAGAAAGTAGTTAGGCTGTTCATATTGGTATTTCTTAATAACTATAAGAGGAACATTAAATCACTGTACACTTGGGTTTCAAAGAGTATAAAGCAAATCACACACTATAGCCCTTTGAAGTTCAAGTGTACAGTGTTGCCGTCTCTTTCTCCTCATCATATTGCGTTTGACCTAGTAAGTGAAACCACTTTCGGAGTCTACTGAAATTTTTTTTACATCTTTTTTAGTTTACCCTAGAATTTAATTCTATAATCTACTAAGTGTAATTATGTAGCACCTCACATACAACGAAACTAGGATACTACTATAGAACGTCATCGCCAAAGAAAAACAGAAATAGTAAAAACAATAGAAATCATAAGAAGATTAAAACATTTAAGGTATTTTATTTAGAATAATCAACGAAAGTTGTAGTAATTGTTTGAAACATGGGACCGGTCCACTTCTACTCAAATAAATAATGAAATAAATGGTAAAAGTAGTGGCAAGCCACAGTGCTGAAACTCAAGTGCTCCCACCCATGCATGCTGCTATCAATCCACTGGCCTTTTACCTGAGAAGAGAAAGAGCAAGCATAAGATTTGGAAATCTCAGCAAGTACCCAACAACAGTCGCAACACAAAGAGTAAAGACAGATAATGCAACCAAGTGAAATAAGAGACAAGCATCGTAAACAAGCAATGGATACAACACAAGGCAACGAACTCAAGATCTAGGAAACAACGACATAGATTGGATCTGAGATATCATGGGAAGCTGTGTAAATAAAGACAATTGTTATTTATCAAGTTACGAGAAGTTATAACAAAGCACGGTGACCTCATCATACATACCTAGTTACGAGAATAGCCAAGCACATCCTGGTTATTCTCGTGTAATCGGGTATGTGGGATGAGGTCGTCGGCGTCTTTGCTATAACTTGTCAAATAACAATTATCTATTCTCGTGTAATCGGATATGTGGGATGAGGTCGCCGGCACGTATCAAAAGCATTTTTCATCAAACACCAGCACGTCAGTCTCAGTTTTCCCTGAGCTGTAATTCGATTGAAATGCATTGAGTTGCTCAATTTGAGCATGAATGCAGCAGTGAGCTGTGCTGGTAGTAATAGTATGCAAATTTTGAACCAGTTCAGTAACACAATCGCAGGTACCAAAGAGCAAGTTTGTGCGAGGCAATCGAATCAAGAACATTACAATTGGTGTGTGTGACAGGCTAATTGCTGGAAAATGAAGATGATGTTGAATAGATCTTCCTAAGTTTTTTTTTTGTGCAAACTGGGTTTTAAAGTCACTACTCGTCTATCACTAAAGGAAGTATTAGATAAGATTAGCACCAGAATCGAAATCAAGTCCTCTATCCAACCGCAGTGCACAGACGCTTTGCTCTTGCGATCGTGCTCATGGAGTCACTTTTTGGAAACACGGGTGCTCATGGACTCATCGATCTCTGTTTGTGCTCTCGCAATTTCAACTATTATTTGGCCCGCAGCAGCATCAAAAACATTCTTCATCAAATACCAGCCCTAGTGTGCAAATTTGAGCTACTTCAGTAACAGAATCACAGGCGCCAAACAGCAATTGTGTACGAGGAAATCGAATCAAGAACCTTACAATTTGGTGTGCTAGGCGTACAAGTTCATGCCGGTCGGACGGTAATAGAACCCCTTTTGTGTGAAGATGCAAAACTGCCGTACGTGAGTGTGCAAGTTCATCGTACCAGCTGGACTTGGGCGGTAGCAATATCAGTTCCTCCACTGCCTAATTGAATAACGGTACGTTAGCCGCCTCGGATGCCCGTTCAAGTGTCGGGGGGCAACCTGCTGCTAGAAAATCCAAGGTATCGCGTCTCCAATCTCCATACGTCCTCGTAGTTCATAGGTTACGCACGCCAAGAAAGAAAGAAAAAGATTCCTCGATCGACCATGCCTGGCCGCGTGCTTTTGGGCTGGACCTGGCAGCACCGGCCAGGACCCATGAACATGATTAATGGGTTTTCTGGATTGAAAATTAAATTTGGTCCCCAAGACCTCCAATAATGCGCCCAAGTACAAGCATCTCCTTTAGTTCTGTGGCATGTGCTGTTCGCAGTTCAGGCTTTGCAGCTGAGGACTGAACATTTTTGAATCATCATGCTAGCAGCCCAAAACTTTCTTGTGCTTTGTTTTGTCGCGCAGTGCTTGCTGCGTGGGGCGTTGCGAGGGGAGAAAAAAAAAGACCGACGAGTCCATCAGAGTCTTTGTCGTTTACTCGAGCCAATTATCGATCGATGCATCAATTAATTTCCATCCGATGAAAAGTGTCATGTGGTGCACCCTTTATATAAATTAAATAATTACAACAGGCACTTTCTTTTCCTGCACTTTCTTCTTCTTCGATCTCTGGGTAGATGCGTTATGTTAATTTCACCAGTGGAAAAGGGAAACGAATCCTCCGCCATTATTATCAAACCATTTGTGTTACTCACAAAATCTTAGGCCCGCTCATATATTGGCACAGGGTCTCTCCACTCCTATGGAGACTTACCGAAGTAGGTCTTACTCAAGAGCGCTCCGGATTAGTCAGTAGTTTTACTCATAGCTAGAGACTTTCTCACCGCTCTAACTCTTGAGTGCACATGATGCAAATGCAGATACTCAATGTCATTGCCATTGTCATTTTCATCAGTATTATCATTGGTGGGGTGGCATCGCTACTCACCCCATTCCCATTACCATTTTCATCTGTGCTGTGTGAGTATCACAGACGGTTTTTTATTCGAGCCGTCTGTGATAGTGTTCTTCACAGACCATTTGTGTTGTTTTTATCACAGACGACTCACAAACCATCTGTGATAACCTTCGATTATCACTGACATATAAATACGGGCGGTTCAAAAAACCGTCAGTGATGATTGTTTCGAACTATCTATGATGACTCATTTTGTAGTAGTGGGAGCATGTGAGAACGAGATAGAATGAGGTGGGGGATGTTTTGGACTAGATTTGAAGGCAAGGACAAGACATCAATTACTATAGTCTTCGATGGACATGTTTAACCATTACTGTTTCTAATTATATGTAAGTAAGAATATAATAATACAAAAATATTTTTGATGCCAAATATAGTAATATTATTTTATGTGGCAAATCTAATAATTTTGTATAAACATGTTACTGTACGTATTCTAAAACAATGTTAGAGAATAGCTCCCTAAGATAGTATTGTACCCATTAAAGATGGAAATGATTATATTAAGTTACCCGCCACGAGGTCAAGTCTTGCTTTCATTTTGCTCACCTAATGATCACAATGGTAAGCTATGATAATGGCAAATACATCTTGCGCTTAAAGAGTGGTTTCAATTCCAATTCCAACGTGTCATCAACCTACGTTTGTTTTCGATAAAGAGTTCGCCGTCACTGACGATTGGATAGAGACTATATCTTTTTCGCAATACTAGGTAAAGCTCGGTCTTTTATTGACACGTACTAAAAAACTATGTACAAGAGAAAAAACAACGAGGTGGAGGTGTAAAATAAATGAGTAAAAGTCATATATATAAAAAAGTTCTTGTTACTGCTCGCCGTCACCATCATTTTTTGTCCCATGGGTGGTGGTGACCTGCTGCGTGCTGGAGTTCAAAGGGTAGGAACTAGGGGGCTGTTTGATACGGCTACGACTTATGGCTTTTGGTTAAAAATTTTGAATTTTAGCTATTTGCAACAGAGATTATAGAGAGAGATACTCGTTTGAGATTTTGGTTGATACATATGTTGGGCTTTTAACGTGTACTATGATTAACTTGTAGATCTAGTCTTGAGAAAATACCCCGATTGAAAGTTAGGTACTGTAACAAAAGCCAAAAGCCGCTTTTAGAAATCGTAAAGAACAGGGCCTAGATAACCCTGAAGCCTACCTTCTACGAATCTCAATGCAAATCTAGGAGTAGAGAAAGTTCCTGTGTAGCTTCAATAAACAAATTAGTGTACATAGTGGCTCTCATAGAAAAATAATATACTACAACTGTTACAAATAATCTTGACTTAGAGTTCAAGATGTAGTAGAGTCTGTCTCTGTGTGTAACTTAAATTGAAGTTGAGACCAACTTGAAGTCCTAATACATATGCTAGTAGGAGTTTTTTAGCCTATATATTGAGGAGGTTTCTACCCAATTTTGTAAGAAAAGGAAGCAAAAAAAAGCAAGAGAAAATAAGAAAAGGGGGAGCAAGTAAGAGAAATTCAGAAATTCTCCTGTGGTCTCTCTGTTTACTTACGATGTGTTCTTTTTCTCCTCGATCAAAGTTCTAATAAGTGGTATCAGAGCCTAGGTGAGACCTGAGTCGCTGAAAAAATCGTCTCGGCGATTCCGTTTCACACTCGTCTCGCGCAGCGCTCACGAGGCATCCGCTCCACGCATCATCACGTTTCAGCAGTCCTCCGTTCGACAAGGTACGTATAAGCATGGAGCTATGTGACCGTCTCGAGGAACTCGGCGCCACGAACCCATAGTACGTCTGCGAGAAGATGCTCAAAAAGAGCAACGTGTGCTGCAACCAGAACCGCCTGCTCGTCTCTTGCAAGCGCAAGGAACTCGCCAGTTGCCTGATCACCCGACTCTTCACCGAGAAGGAGATGTGCCTCATCGAAGACAAGTGGCAGGGGCTGGAGGTGACAGTCTTCGACCTTCGCAGCGATAAGTACGCATTTACGTGCAAGTACCTTGACTCCAATGGCAGCTACCGATTAATCAACCAGTGGGGCGAGTTCTTGGACCACAATAGCTTGAATCTACATGGCACTGGTGGCAACAAATGGACTCGTCATGTGGACGTCGAGCTGTGGGCTTTCTGGTTGTGGGGGTTGCCCAAGTTGCCTCATGACGAGGAGACCGGCCACCATGACGGCTCCCTCAAACTGATCCTGGTGCATTACAAGGGCAGAAGAAGAAACATCAACGGCGGTGAGGAAAATTGGAAGCGTGCACTGCCGGCCCATCAGATGAAGACGAAACATATGGGAGAAGAAGCATCAGCGTTGGTACCAGTGGTGAAAGAAGAGAAGCCTGCATATGCAGGTGAGGAGCAGCGCGAGGCGGGGACGTGTGGGATGACGAGGGAAGAGATGGCTGCGATGGTTGGGAAGGATACAGTAGATGCGGCGATTGGGATTCTCAAACTCAAGTAAGGTGGAAAGAAACGGAACGTTAAGGAGATGTGTCACCATTCTATGTCAAGTATGAGTTTAGTAATCATAGTTGAGTCCGACTGCCTCAATGTTTTAGAATCTTTGTATCTGGATAGACCCGTACCAGTTGAGTTGAGTTCCTACATGTAGCGTGCACGTAGAACGCTTCATGTGGAGGCGTGACTGGTAGTTCATAATGCATTGGGACTAAAACTAGAGTATGTTAAGTCAAGATTAAGGGGGAGATTGTTACAAATATTTGCACTTCCCCTGTTCTTAATTAAATTCACACCCTTGGCCTTAATGCTGGCTCGTTCTTCTTGCTTTGGCTATTTACAATTGGGCTCAAGAAAACAAGCGATGAGAAGGAAGACTTTCTGAGTCAACCCCGGGGCCATGCACGAATGGTGAAGACTCCCTTGGCTGTCCATGTCGCATTCCTTCGCTCTGTCTCTACATTTAGCCTGTTTTCTTATTGATTACTGATCTATCGGTGACCGGCTTGCATTGGCTATCAGCTCGTTTCATTGCAAACTGTTCTCACGTGCTTTGAATCTGTTGCTCCGTGTTAGGTAAATGAAGCCAAGCCACCGTGTTAGGTAAATGAAGCCAAGCCAAGTCACTTCGTTTGGATTTGCTCTGTTCTGACCAACGTGGTTAGGTAAATGCCTCCATGCTAAGAAAAAGATTAAGTCACAGCGAACAGTATATCACAGCGAACAGTACCTCATCTCCAGGCCGGAGTACGACTGCTAGACAGTCATGCATGACGTCGATATAGTGCACTTGAAAGCTGGATTATTCTGTTAAGAATAGCAGACTACCATGGGAAAATGTAATCCTGCAGGTTACAAGAGCACTCTAGCAACTATCTACAGAAATTTTCAGGTATTATAGCAAAATTCTGTAAATTTTGATCTTAACTTTTTATTTGTCAGCTGTTAGCTAATTTAAACAAAGCTGACCTCATAGTAATTAAACTGCCCCTTCTTCTTGGAGGAAGCAACTGAATGGCCTCAGGGTACCTAGCAGAGCAGTGGTGTTTTTCTCTTGATCACATAACTGAATCACTTCTACTTGCTACGCTACCAATAGTACTACAAAAGAGAACTGGGTCAAGAACTGTAATATTCTCTGGTTCAAATGCAAGTAATTCCTT
Organism: Bonia amplexicaulis; assembly: GCA_036346245.1. Taxonomy (NCBI): domain Eukaryota; kingdom Viridiplantae; phylum Streptophyta; class Magnoliopsida; order Poales; family Poaceae; genus Bonia; species Bonia amplexicaulis. The sequence continues at coordinate 102,570 of CM070765.1, forward strand.
CTCTACAGCCATAAGATCACGTCATTTTCTCTATTTTTTATTTTCTCTGGCGGTAGCTGGGCCCTCCCCTACCACCACCGCCGCCCTCCCTCACCGCCTAGACCTCCCTGGCAGCACCGGGTGGCAGGAAGCGGACGGCGCGGCCATGGGGCAGCACCACCGCCGCACCTCAAGCCAAGCCGAGGTCCAGGGGAGGCCCACACCAGAGCATCGAGTAGCACGGGGAGCGGATTCGCGGTGGCCGGCGTCGAGATCTGTTGTCCCTGGTGGTGGATCTGGATGGCGGCGACAAGCACAGGTTGCAGTCGAGACTCAAGGAGTACTTGTTAACAGTAGTACTAGTGCTTTGTCAGTAGTGGGTCATCGAAGCAGAGTAGTATTAGTACTACAACGGGCTGGCCGAGCGGCCAGTTAGATGGGCCGTTGTGGTAGACGAGTACAACCCAGATGGAGTATAGGCTGAAGCCCAAGTCGACTGGGCAAAAGAAATGCATCATGAAAATATTTGAATCTAAGAAGTATAACTAGTGAATGCTTAAGGTAAATACTGGTACAACAAAACATTTTATATTTGATCATAGATCTGGCCACACGGTTCCGTAGATTCGTATATTTTGAATTTAGTATATCTACCAGCTCGGAGGTGGTGAACGCGGACGCGGACGGATGGGGACACACGACGACATCCGTACAACCCAGCTGATTCGGCCCACAAAATTCTAGCCCTAGAATTAGTTTTGTTAGCTGGGCTCGTGGTATTCCTACCTCTTCTCCCACCCATTGCCGGCGATCCCTCCGGACTCCGACCGCCGCTGCCACCTGCCTCCAGATACCGCCAGCCATGCATCCATCATGCTCCCAGCTGAGGAGAGAGCGTTACTCGCTTGGTAAGGCAGCCAGGTGTGCTGCCGCCAGCCCGGGCTCGAGAGCTCGCGGCGATTCATTTCGGGGAGGCACTGTTCATTCCGCGGCGACCCAGTGGGCACCCACCGTCGACGATCCCTCCGAACTCTGGTCACCGCTGCCACCTGCCTCCAGATACTGCCAGCCGTGCATCCAGCATGCCTCCTCGGCGGTCTCCAGCGAGCTGCTTTTGCCTCTCTTGAGACCGAGCAGCGGCGAGCGGCGTCCATCGGGAACTTTACACAACATCTAGGTACCTATCGCTCCCGTTTCTTACGATTGTTTTCACCCTTCGTTACACATGGTGATTCTGGGATTGACACAAGAGGGGATTTTACACATTGGATATTTGGGATTCTGCTGTGCATGGCATTTTGGCAACCCTGATGGTGCGATGGTTTTTGTTTCCGGTGAAAAATACTATTAGTCATTAGCAAACACCCAATTAAACAGGGCCTAGAAATGCAACTTGTACAATTAATTAATAAGAGAGTATGTCAATCGTGGAGAAAAATCATGCAATGCGAGACAAACATGCAAAGTCATTGTCAGAGTGCGAACACGCGGTGAAGGGGTCATCGGGGGACGGCTCCCTTGCAAAGAATTCAATGTTGCCGTCCATTGTTGGGTCATCAGGTCAGTAGACACGAATTCTTCTCATACAAATATGATTCGTCAGTAGTAAAATGTCATTCTTTCCGGTGCCATCTGAAACTTCCCAAACATGTCTTTCTATTGTAAGCATGGATAAATGTTGAAGTAGGCACATACAAGCGTGGTAAAAATTAGTATCAAGTTACGTTACTGGATGCATTTCTTCCTAATCAGTAAAAGGATCTGTTGTTGAGTCACCGTATTGCTGCAAGTTTTACTTCTACATCATAAACTGTCTGTGACCGCCCCTTTCCCGACGTTTGTGCGATAGGCTTGAATTAGTATTATACTAGTAGTAGTATGTACCTCAAACCAACTACTTGATTTTGAAAACGATGTTCGCAGACTTATCTTTTGGAATGGCTCGCAAATTTTCTCTGCCTTACAAAGACACGGTGATTTGATGTCTTAGGAACGTGTGCGTTGGGTCTTGGATTAGGCTCACACACACATTTGACTCGGTGACCCTGTGTTATATGCAACTGACACATTTTCTTTGCAAGTCATTGTCAGTAGACACGAATTCTTCTCACATAAATATGATTCGTCAGTACTAAAACGACATTCTTTCCGACACCATCTGAAACTTCCCAACACTGTCCGTGCTAGCTTATGACCATGGCCTTTCCCTGATAATACTAGCAGTACTCTTGCCGGCGGCGGCGACCGTGCTCGGTGCTCCTTCCTCCCTAGCAATAACACTGACCTTGCTGCGCTGCTAGCCTTCAAAGCCCAGCTCTCCGATCCTCTTGGCATCCTTGGCAGAAACTGGACCACCGGCACATCCTTCTGCAACTGGGTTGGCGTCTCTTGCAGCCGGCGTCGGCAGCGTCACCGCTCTTTATCTGCCAGACATGCCCCTCAAGGGTGGTCTCCCCGTCTCTCGGTAACCTCTCCTTCCTCTCCATCCTCAACCTCACCAACACAAACCTCACGGGTTCCATCCCATCTGATATTGGCAGATTGAGTCGTCTCATCTCTCTTGATCTTCGCCTTAACAGCCTGTCAGGCGTCATACCTCGTACCATAGGAAACCTCACAAAACTGCAAGCCCTTTTTCTATCCCAAAGCGATCTCTCTGGTCAAATCCGCATGAGCTCCAAAACTTGAACAATCTTAGGCACATGGATCTTGAGGCGAACTACTTGAGTGGCCTGATACCAGAGCAATTGTTCAACAACACGCCTCTGCTAATTGATCTGAGCTTTGGAAACAACAGTCTATCAGGGCCGATACCACCCGGCATTGCGTCCTGCCCCATGCTTAAATACCTCAACTTGCAACTGAATCAGCTATCCGGTTCGGTACCTCCGACCATATTCAACATGTCGAGGCTACAGGATATGAGCCTCATGGGCAACCACTACTTAACTGGCTCCATCCCTAGCAACGAAAGCTTTAGTCTGCCTATGTTGCTAGAGTTCGATATGGTGGCAACAACTTCACTGGTCGAATTCCATCAGGACTCGCATCATGCAAATACCTTGAAATTATTTCTCTAGCCGTAAACTCCTTTGTGGACTTCGTCCCAACATGGCTTTCTAAATTGCCACAGCTCACTTTCCTGAGTTTAGGTGGAAATGGCCTTGTCGGGTCAATTCCAAGTGTACTAAGTAATCTCACTATGCTCAATGTGCTTGACCTCTCATATTGCAATCTAAGCGGAAAGATTCCTCCCAAACTAGGGAGATGAGCCAACTCACGTTTTACATCTCTCGCATAACCTACTGACAGGTTCATTTCCAGCTTTTGTTTGTAACCTATCTGAACTGTCTACACTAGGACTAAACTCGAACCATTTGACCGGATCAGTCCCGCCAACTATTGGGAACGACCTCAGATCCCTTAACAGTCTTGATATTGGAAGCAATCATCTCAAAGGGACACTTGATTTCTTGGCCACTCTCTCCAACTGTAGGCAACTCCAGGACCTGAGCATAGATATGTGTTCTTTCACCGAGAGCACTATTCCTGCTTACATTGGAAACTTCTCTACAAAGTTGATGTACTTCAGTGCAAGCGGCAGCCATTTAATTGACGGTATTCCGCAACAATATCAAATCTAAGTGATCTGAGTGTAATAGACTTCTCTGACAACCAATTAAGTGGCACAATCCCAGAATCCATTACACAAATGCAGAACCTCGAGGCGCTAGACCTCACTGACAATAGCATGTTTGGCCCAATCCCAACACAAGTAGGTACTCTAACAAGATTGAAATTTTATCCTTGCAATACAATAGACTTTCTGGCGCCATACCAAATGGTGTTGGTAACCTAAGTATGCTAGAAGTCCTTTCGTTTTCACATAACCGGTTGTCTTCAACTATACCTGAAAGCTTATTCCATCTTGGTAAGCTTGTTCGATTATCTCTATCTCACAACTCCCTTACTGGTGCATTGCAATCAGATCTCAGTTCCATGGAAGAAATAGACATAATAGATATATCTGCCAACAGCTTGGTAGGAAGCCTCCGAGTTCATTTGGACAGCTTGGACTGTTAAGCTACCTAGATCTATCACGCAACACACTGCAAGGTTCAATCCGGACTCTTTCAAACAGCTAATCAATCTAGGACTATTGGACCTATCTTTTAACAACCTTTCTGGTACTATTCCGAAGTATTTGGCCAACTTTACTTCTCTGACTAGCTTGAACCTCTCTTTTAATAAGTTCGAAGGTGAGATACCAGATGGAGGTATTTTCTCAACCATCAGTGTACAGTCCTTGATGGGAAATGCCGGGCTCTGCGGTGGTGGCCCACATCTAAGATTTTCGCCATGCCTAGGTAAATCTCACCCAACGAAGAGAAACTTCCTAAGATTTGTACTCCCAACTGTCATGACAACAATGGGAGCTATAGTAATTCTCTTGTACCTAATGTTTAAGAAGAAAGGTCAGAAGCAAGGAGAGGCTTTGACTTGTACTGATATGGACGACCTGATCGGCCATAGGGTAGTATCGTACCATGAGATTGCTCGTGCCACCGATGACTTCAATGAGGATAACATGCTGGGACTTGGAAGTTTCGGCAAAGTTTTCAAGGGCCAACTGGACAATGGTTTGGTGGTCGCGATAAAAGTGCTCAACATGCAAGTCGAGCAGGCTGTGAGGAGCTTTGATGCTGAATGTCAGGTGCTGCGGATGGCTAGGCATCGAAACTTGATAAGGATACTGAATACTTGTTCCAACTTGGATTTCAGAGCACTGCTGCTTCAGTACATGCCCAATGGTAGCTTGGAGGCACTCTTGCACTCTGAAAGAGGGCCCCCACTACCACTAGGATTCCTCAAGAGATTGGACATTATGCTCGGCGTGTCCATGGCAATGGAGTATTTGCACTATCATCACTATCAGGTGGTTCTGCACTGTGACCTCAAGCCTAGCAATGTGCTATTCGATGAGGAGATGACTGCGCATGTGGCAGACTTTGGCATTGCAAAGCTATTGTTAGGCGATGACAACAGCATGGTTTCAGCAAGCATGCCAGGGACAATTGGATACATGGCACCAGGTACTTGCATTCATCACTCTTGAGTACACAGACATAGTGTTCTTTTCTTTACTAACAGACGTACGTTTCTTGTTCAAAATTTTCTCGGACAGAGTATGCGTTCATGGGAAAAGCGTCACGGAAGAGCGATGTGTTTAGCTTTGGAATCATGCTGCTCGAAGTCTTCACCGGGAAGAGACCGACGGATCCCATGTTCGTTGGACAATTGAGCCTGAGGCAATGGGTTTGCCATGCATTTCCAGCAAAGCTTATTGATGTTGTGGACAACAAGCTACTGCAAGATGGAGAAGTAAACCTCTGCCTTGATCACCAGAACAACACTTCCTTGGGATCGTATTCAACCAGCACGAGTAACAACTTTCTCGTGTCGATATTCGAGCTGGGTCTGATGTGTTCGAGTGACTCACCTGAGCAAAGGATGGCAATGAATGACGTGGTTGCAAAGCTGAAGAACATCAAGAAGGATTACTCCGCCTCTGCACAGGCAAATGAGACAAAGCAAAGGCCTCAGCATTAATTGCAAATATCTATATATATGTCACTGTGTTTGGGTTTCCATTGTACTACTCCATAGTAATAATATAATGTACCGAGCAGTGCTTCTATACATTAACCTATAGAACAAGTTGTACGAATCTTAAATTAAGTAAAGGGATAAGAAATCACCATCCTTTTTTTATTCATGCTTTAATATTTGTGCAGTTTTGAAATAGTGATGCCAAAAAAAATGTAACATGGATTTCCATTAGGTGTACAAACTTGACATTGTTCGTGCGCAAGGGACGCCAAGTTTGGAATCCTCTTCCTAATCTCTCCCTTTCTCTCTGTGTTCGTGCGCAAGGGATGCCAAGTTTCATCGTCGACGCCGGCCCGGGAGCGCGCACTGACCTCACCACCGCCGTTGCCGCAGACGTGAGTCACCCTATCATAACAGTGGCAAGGGCCACAGAGGGGTGACCTCCGGCGTTGGGCGGCTGCATATGGAGCAGGTGCAAGTTGAGTCCGATGAACGTCCGGCAAGGGCTCAAGGCGGCGAGTTGTGCAGCCATGGGCGGGTCGCCTTATAATTTTCTTTTGTTTTGTCCTTTCCCTTTCGTTCTCTGCAAGACTGTAAGGCTCTCTTTGTGGGGTGGTGTTGTTGCTCTTTCTCCGTAGAGTTGCATGCCCATCTATCCTGATCAATGACTCCCAAATCGTCGGGGGAGTGAGCCACCTGATCTTGTAACTCTCTTTGAAGCATCAGTTTAATTCCATGAGGGGAAAAATGAATAAGACACGTGTAGTGTTTAATTTTAGTGCTAGTATCCAATAATTTAGCCCCACTTGGGTGTAGGGCCTGTTTTTTTTATTTATGGTTGTGACTTATGACTGAAATTTTTGAATTTTAATTTGTTCACGAGAGAGATTACGGAGAAAGATACTTATTTGCAATTTTGGCTAGTACAATTGTTGGCCTTTTATGTGTACTACAATTAACTTATAGAGCCTATTTTAAAAATACTTCTTTTAAAAGTTAGGTACTATAGCAAAAGTCAAAAACCACTTTTAGAAACCGCAAAGAACAGACCCATGAACTTGTGAGATTCAAGTCTCCGTGGGAAGGAGAAGGTTTTGAAAGTTCAACTGGACGTTCATGAAGTTGCTAGTTGTTCCAAAAATCTGATTTTTTAAAAATATGAATTATCTGATATCATTGAGACAAACTACGTTGCATGCATGAAGTAAATTAGAGGCTGTGGAGCTCCTTTGCCATGCTATTTCCTATGTCCACTTCTTTGAGATCTGTGTTACTAGGGGCATGTTTGGGTGCGCTGCGGCTTATAGTTTTTAGTTGAATTTTTTGAATTTTGGCTGTTTACGGTACAAATTACGGAGAGACAGATACTCACTTGTGATTTTGGCTGGTACAGATGTTGGGCTTTTAACGTGTAGATCGTTTAACTTGTAGACCCCGTCTTGAGAAAATACTACGTTTAAAAATTAGATACTGTAGCAAAAGTCAAAAGTCATTAGCTTCGGAGAAAAATAACAGGGCCTAGGTAATTTCCCGTGAAAGTAGATGTTCGAAGATCGAATTTGACTTTTTCTCATCGTTAAGTAAAAAAGAAGGTGCCCTCGCAAAAGAACAGGTGCGTGACTTCTATTTTTTGATCATCTTTAATTTTAGCGAATGTGATGGCTAACGCACTGGAGCTGTAGATACAAAATACGTGGTCGAATGTGCAAAGTTACTGCTGGTGTTGACCCATTCATACGATATCTCTAGTAATATCTATAAATAACTAAAATTTAGAATAATGATTAAATAAAATTAGCAAATTAAAACATTCTGCTACATTCTGCTGCGTTCATATATAAAACAGCAACATGATCGACATGCTGTAAGATTGTCCATTACTTCCCCTATATTTCTGCCAAAAAATATTTCATAGTACATTCTTTAGTCTCCAGTATTCCAAATATTGCTATCAGTAACTGTGCCTGGCGAAGCAATTTTGCAACTTGCAAAAACTTTGGTGTCACGGTAGCACATGATGGATGCACGAATACCGTTATTGTTTCCTAGTGATTTTTCTAATTCATGATTTATTCTCTGTTGACCTTGTTGCTGATTTAACAAGTCAATGGTAGGTAGTACTCATCCTGATCTCGAGCATACGAGTTAAAAAAAAAAGGTAGTAGAGATAAGGTTAGTACAGACGGCATATACTACCTCATCTACAGGCCGGACCTCGATATAGTGCACTTGAAAGCTGCATTAATCTGTTAAGACCAGTAGACCACCATGGGAAAATGTAATCCTGCAGGTTTTCAGGTATTATAGCAAAATTCTGCAAATTTTGACCTGAAATGTTTTCTGTCAGCTCTTAGCTAATTTAAACAAAGCCGACCTTATAGTAATTAAACTGCCACTTCTTCTTGGAGGAAGCAACTGAGTGGCCTCAGAGTACCTAGCAGAGCAGTGATGTTTTTGTCTTGATCATATAATTGAATCACTACTACTTGCTAGCCTAACAAGAGTACTACAAAAGAGAGAACTGGGTCAAGAACTGTACTATTATCTGGTTCAATGCAAGTAATTCCTTCTCTACGGCCATAGATCACGTTGTCTTCTATATTTTTATTTGGATGATTTCACCTCGAGACGCAGTCATGAGTATTATATATCTCACATCGAACTAAGCCGAAATGCTGAATAGATTACACAATCTTGTATGGCATATATGTATGATTTAGATAGTGAGTTTGGGCATACATAGACAATCTTGTGTAATGAATTGTGTAATGCGGTACAAATGCCAATTCCAATTTCAGTACTAAATTGCATCTATCGTAATAGTAGTACAGCAATGATGTTCGTAAATTCCATATAAAATTAAGACACAAACATGCAACGGCGAATATGTTGAGCCTACTATGTTGTTGGTAGCAGCTATAGTATTGGATCCGAATATGAACCGTAAAAGAAAAACATATTAAACCGATCATAGAAACACCAGTTTCAGTACCTATCAGCTAAAGAGGAATTCTTCTATTAGTATTCCCCTACTTTCCTTCATATGTTTTCAACTGGTAAAACAATCATGGATCCTTCCAAATTAGATAAGAGAATTCTTACTGATGGCATGTGCAAATCTTTCCCTGTCTCTCTTCTCCTGCTTATATATCCTTTACCTTTGCCATCTCAGTGTTGAACTCTTCGACGAATTCCTTCATATCCGATCCAACTTTCCATCAATAACCGACTCGATCTCTTTCCTTGCCTGCACTTGCCATTTAAATCTTCCAAATCTTCTGCCTTCATCGGACGGATACCTCTATCTTCCAAATAACCAGTAATCTTTCCAGGCTCATCTTAATTATAAAAGCCGTTCAATTTAATTACACTCTCTACTATAAAACTGTCCAATTTACACATTCAATTATCAAGACCGGTGCAAAAAACCCTTGGCTCAATACCGCCGTGGTTTCTTGTTGACGTTGAGTCTCGGTCATCAACCATTCCAGGTCAGCAGAGTTATTAATTAACTGCTTACTCACTCTGAGAATTATAATCTTTTCACGGAGCTCTCCATAAAATTTTCATCCAGTTCAGTCTTCCACCGTCGCGGCGCCGCCGCCCCTTAAGCCTACCTTCTCCCCTGCCGACCGCCACCACGGGCCAAGCCTGAAATCAGCGGTGAGCCACTACATCACTGCACCATGACCATTGTAACATCCCCAAATTTTCCTCTCTTTTAAAAACTTACATTTTTATGAATTTTGAAAACTTTTATTGCATTTTGGGAGCTTCTCCGAAAACTTTCGATTGAAATTTCGAAACTTAAAACAAATATCCCTTGTTCGAGAACCAAAGTATGACAACCTCCAAGTAATTTGGTTCGGCACAAAATTACTGAGTTGGCTGTTACAAGAAAACCCTATTTTCAAAACCACCCGTGCCTAGGTCAAACCCATCAGCGACGGCCCATCTCGGCCCAGCCCAAAATCCAGCCCAGCATCACAATGGGTCCGGCCCCACAAGGCAGCATCTTCTTCCCAAGCCCTTCTCTCTCCCGAGCTCTCTCTCTCTCTCTCTCTCTCTCTCTCTCTCTCTCTCTCTCTCTCTCTCTCTCCTCCGCAACTCTCCCCTCTTCTCCCCCACGGATCGGAAAGGAATTTGAACGTGCCGCCTCACCTCCATTTCCGGCTGCTCTTTCTCCATAGAGTTGTATGCCTATCTATCCTGATCAATGACTCCCGAAACGTCGGGGGAGTCAGCCACCTGATCTTGTAACTCGCTTTGAAGAATCAATTTAATTATAGGAGGGGGAAAATACTCTAGAATTTTGGCATACTATTTGGAAAATGTGAGTTTTTACAATACATGTTTTTATTGGTTTTCGCTGATAGCTTTTGGCTGTGGCTGATGAATAGTAATAACTAATAAAAGTAGCTGATGAATAGAAATATATTATGTACGAAAGACAATGCAACGAAAGATACTATAACATTTATAACGTCATGCGACTTATAAAATTGTGATATAATAAATACAAAGTATGTGATAATATATAAAGGTATAAAATAATGATTGATAGAAGTAGATTATAGAAGTTAGGACATTTATAATGGCTTTAACTCCCGAAAGGATAAGCCAAAGTCAATAGAAGAGTTTGACTACTGATTTTTAATGGGGAGCGTAGACTTTTTTGCCGGGGCATGTCTAGACTTTTTTTTTGTCTTGGCTATAGATTTTTTTCATGGGACAATGTCAACTTTTTTGGGTTTAACCTGAAGTGGTCAAGCCCGTCGCTGAATTCTCACGCCGCAATGTTGGAAGCGGCCACGCATGCCACTTGTTCTTTAGCCCTGCATCTTCTGACCTGTTGCTGAGCATCTTAGCAGTACATGCGTCAACTTCCATGAACAGCTAGCAAAAAGGTAGCATGGATTGGAGCAACAAGGTCATTCATTCGCAGCCATGGTGGCACAAACTTGCTGCATCCATCCATCACACTGAGGCTCCCCATCCACACTTGCACTTGCGATGAGTCAATCGACATCGATGACCCTTGACTGTTAATTGTCCAAGTTGCTGCGCATGCATTAGCTAGCGAAGGATGCATCGCATCGACACTCAACTGTAATGCAATACCGCAGCAGTGACCGGACAGGAAACTAAGCCAGAAGTGGAGTACGTATACGTTGGTAATACTTCTTCTCTTTTGCTAAAAGAATAGGTGAAATATCGCTAATACACGTCGCTTTAGAATACGTACTCCGATCCTGCGCACGCGCCATTGGAGTGGAGTACGTATACGTAAGGACGTACGTGTGCCAGCTAGGCTAGCCTCCCTGTTAATAGGCCTGGCCGTCCATATATATATGAGAACGCACGATCGAGTAACCAATCGATCAGCTCACTTGGCACCCAAAGATTTGGAAAGTTTTTGGTAAAAGCATAGGTGATGAGCAAATTGATAACCAAGTTTTGTTGGGCACGTATTTCTTCCGTGATATAGGGGCCAACATTGGCAAGGGCGAAATTTTGGCTTACCCATGCTTTGGTCATTGTTTCGTTTGGGACCAAAATTGGTTTAGTCATCCAAACACAAACACACCCCCATAAAACCCAGGAAAACAGATCAAGTTCCCTGTTCTGAATGCAGTAGCTTTATTTTTCTCGTCAACTTTACCTGCCAACTTAACCTGCATGAACGATTATATATGCAAATATGCAATCACGTCATCCTTGGCCGGCCCAGCCAAAAAAAAAAAACAATCACGTCAGCATAATTCAATTCGTTTTGTTAGTTATGAGGGTGCACAAGTCTTCTATAATCATGTAAGAGAACATGGTAGCATGCAGATACAGGAATATGGCTTCACACGAGAACTGAATCAAAGGGAATGGCAAAAAACTGAATGAAGCCGTGCAGTGAATAATCACACGAGAACTGGGTCCAGCTTTCCTGGTGAGTTACACAAATTTGAAGTACAAACCAAGAGTGGGGTGGTTCGCCTGGAATTGCGCTGTAATTTCACAGAAAACACCTTGATTCCCTCAGAAAGCTAGAAAAAGTTTCACATTTCAACACAAAGCCTTACCGCTTAGAGGTGTTTCAAGATTGTAACACCCCTGGAAGCCTTTATTTGGATGGGTCAGAATGGACTGGGAACCATATGGATAGGCCAAAAATTTAAACTGAAATCTTGATCTATCCATGTGAATAGGTCAAGATTTTGGTGCATCCAACAAGACTTGGAGAGGTGAAACATGACACGGATGGGTCGAGAGGTGAAGCATTAATGGAATCATGTCTGTCATGGCCGTGCTTGCGAGTCTTCGCTATAGTAGGATGTGGACTGTGGACTTGCACCTTCGACGTCTCTAGCTAGGTAGTAGAGTTGTATAGGAGCTCACTAGTGCACACTGCAATCAACAGAAGAGCACGCCTGCAGGAACGTATATGCTACTGTATATACGGCTAGAATAATCTTACGCCACCCATGATCTGACTGCGAGGCTCCATATGGCCACTAACGCATCTTCCACCGGCGCTCACAGTGGGCGCACCCCCAAGCGTTACCTTTCAGGATTGTTGGTAGTTTCATCTGTTTGGCATGGCTACGACTTATAACTTTTAGTTGAAAATTTTGAATTTTGACTGTTTATGATATAAATTACGGGAAGACAGATACTTATTTATGATTTTGGCTGGTATAGATGTTGGGCTTTTAACGTGTAGATCATTTAACTTGTAGACCATGTCTTAAAAAAATACCTCGTTTGATAGTTAGGTACTATAGCAAAAGTCAAAAACCGTCAACTTCGGAGAAAAAGAACAGGCCCTACATCAACTAGCCAAATAGACCATGTAATTACGCAGTTATATATTATAATATATTGTGTTCATATATAATTATAATACTTTAGGAAACCTCACAAAACTGCAAGCCAAAGATTGAGTCGTCTCATCTCTCTTGATCTTCGCCTTAACAGCCTGTCCGGCGTCATACCTCACAAAACTGCAAGCCCTTGGTCTAGCCCAAAACGATCTCTCTGGTCAAATCCCGCATGATCTCCAAAACTTGAAAAATCTTACGCACATAGATCTTGGGACGAACCACTTGACTCGGGGCTACAGGTTATGAGCCTCGCGGGCAACCACTACTTAACTGGCTCTATCCCTAGCAACGAAAGCTTTAGTCTGCCTATGTTGCTAAAGTTCGCTATGCGTGGCAACAACTTCACGGGTCGAATTCCATCAGGACTCGCATCATGGCTAAGTAATCTCACTATGTTCCATTCCAAGTGTGCTAAGACACTTAATTCTGGCACAAGGCCTCTCATCATTTTGCTATATAATTCAAATGCCTCTTCAACTTGAGATGCTAAACAAAGACATAGGGCCATCTCTATATTTTTCTATAATTCCTATATTTTATTATATCTATATACACGTATTGTTGTATCATTGTTTTTAGGGGAAATGATGTGTTACCGTATCGATGTATCTGAATAACCTAACTCCAAAATCCGAACATCCATCCTAAAAATTCGAATCCACATCGCCCCCCCGGCTTCCTCGCCGATTGCTCGCTATCGCCTCCGTCAATATGTAGGGTGGAGAGCGCGAGAATGAGTGGGGGGATGGTAATAAGTGGACATTATATGTACTGTGAATCTATTAAATTGTAATTTTATCTCTCTTTATATCACTTCAAACTAATTCTGAAATTATCAAAAGAAAATAGAAAAATATTGCACAGGTCTTGGAGATTGATGGACGGCTTAGACAGTGGGTCCATATGAACTCACGTTCATAATTCTTCTTATTCCGCTTTATTTCTGTTGTCAGTGTCCGAGTTGGGATTGCTGTGCTTAATCGTAGCACCTTGATATATCACTTCCACGCGGGGGCTTGCTTTGAAAGAATTTTGAACCAAGGGTGTTAGTGCCCAACCTTTGATCAATCATACGTTTTGTGATTTGTGTTTTATCTATTGTTATGGTTGTGACCGTCTGTAGCTGCATTGTGATCAATCATAAATTTACTTTTAGCTAGTGTCTGTTGCTCATCAGCTAGGAATTGATCTCGTAGAGAGACTCAGAATTTGACCCCTTGCTGAAATTATAGCCGGTAAACTACAAGAACTCGATCCATCCTATGCAGTGTTAAAAATCCTGAACAACCGTTAACGTTACTCCATACCTCAATCCAACTAAAGAAGCAATCAAACTAGAATAATCTTAAGACCTAAGAAATATTTAGTTCAATAATAGAAACTTGCAAAGTACAAACTTGATATAGGTGTTTAGCTGTGACAACAGCGTACAAAACGTTACATGTTCACAAGCACCTTCATTTACATAAATCTTACTACTTACAACAAGCGGCTTTATTCTACATAAAAATTACAACTTACAACAAGCGGCTTTATTCTATCTTACAACACTAACACAATACAAAATATCATACAATCACCTTCATCACCTCGTGTTAGAGGAAGAAAACATCATGCAATAGCTTCACATTGGAGACAACTAAGGCATCAGAGGAGGAAAGTCAACGGCTGTCTCATCAACTTGATCACTACTCGTTTGCCCTTGCCTTTGCATCCATTCCTTTCTCACCAAACGAAGATGCTCCAAAACTTGCTTCATGGTGGGCCTCTCATCCACATCTTCTTTGAGGCATTGAACTGCGATCCTACCAATCATCTCAAGACAATCTATGGCTTCAGTAGACGTGATTTCCTCATCAAACATCTCCCTGGCCCTACTCTCGGTCATGTAAGACTTAACAAAGTTTAACGGGAGGCTCTTATTACCATTATACCTTGCCTTCTTCCTGGTGATGAGTTCTAGGAGCACAATGCCAAAGCTATATACATCACTCTTCTCTGTAAGAAGGCCTGTCTTCATATACACAGGATCTATATAGTTTGAATCCCCTATCACGAACCTAGTGTGGTGTTTGTCTATAGATAGGAGTCTGGATATTCCGAAGTCTGACACCTTTGGCATGAACTTGTCATCCAGGAGAATGTTGCTTGACTTAACATCTCCATGAATGATCTTTTGATTAGCAGATGAATGCATGTAATCTAACGCTTCTGTGGATTCAATAGCGATTCCTAGACGTACTTGTAGTGAGAGAGGATGTTTTATAACATTACCGACATTAGTAATATTACCATGAAGCACATCGTAGAGGCTCCCTTTAGGGATGAACTCATAGACCAACATTGGAATATTTGTCTCCAAGCAACAACCCATGAGTTTAACCACATTCTTGTGACTGATTTGAGCTTGAATGGTAATCTCATTTGCAAAATCATTTTTGTGCGCCTCGTCAACTGTAATGGAGCGCTTGACCGCTACTTGTTGGTTGTTGTCAATAGCTCCCATGTAGACCTCACCGAAGCCACCCTTTCCAAGGATTGTACTGTAATTCTTCGTGATTTGGTCCATCTCAACCTTTGTGAAAATCTTAATGCCCATGTTTTTAATTAGTTGACCACCATTTTTTTCAAAAAGATCTTTAAGCTTTCTTTTCTCACGCTCCATGTGAAAGAAGACTAGTAGGACGGCCAAAATTGAGATGGCACAGATTGTTGCTGAAAACATATATTGTGTTGTTATTGTTTTGTGTCAGTTAAGATTTCACAAACCATAAAAGGACAAACTATTATATGAAGAGGGTCTTACCGATCACCGCTATAGCTGATTTGGATATTACGGGTTGACAATCCTTGTCACTTTCACTAGTTTTTCTTCGTCCAAAATTGCATGTACACTTGTAATCACCTTCTACATCGTGGCATGTCCCACCATTGCAAGGATATTTTGTTTCATAAATGGATGTATTATTTTCTCGAAGCTCACACTCATTAATATCTGTAAAATAAAATGGAGAAAAAAATACAATGGATGTTAAATAAAAAAGATATTGATAACTGAAATTACTGTGTGTTTCAATTTCTTTTGTGTTGCATGCCTTTGTTGAGTCCGGGCATCTAATTGCATGTAGCTTTTAACTAGAGGCTACCTCCTCAAATCGTTAAGAAACTAATGAATTATAGTATGATCTCGAAACCCTTTCTTTTTGTGCAAACTGTTGCTCGAACGGTCTCATCAAGTTTGCCAACCCACAAAAAAGGTCAATCGATGATTAATGACTAATTAAGGGGATAGCATAAACGCTGTAAGTTTCATATGCAAACTTGATTTCATAAACTTTCAACTATAATTATCTTTGCCGTCCATGTTTTTCTTGTTTGAATGCTCTTTTTCAATGAAGCTTCGATGTGGAATTTAGCACAATGATAGATGCATCCTTGCAGCCAGGTGTACATCCCCATTGGAGGTGCTCATGTCGACATCAGATGTCCCCCCCCTTTTGCAAAAAAGAAAAAGAAAAAGAAAAAAGAAATAAAAGAGAAAGAAATAAAAAGAACACTGACTGACAGCCATGTAAGACTACAAATCAGTTTCACTACTTTCACCACTTTCTTTTCCATCCATTATGGTTGATGTACATCTGTTTGTGTAGCCTCGTTGAGTTTTGAAGAATAGTATTAAAGACAATACACGTTAGCTAATAACTGTTTTCCCCCTTGTTTTGTGTTGTAATTTTTTTGAAGACTAATTTAGTCTTGATTTCAATTCAAATTTGTCAAAAAAAAGAGAGAGTAAAGACATGAGTTTATATGGAACTGGTAAATACTTGGTATTTAACATAAAATAAGCTGAGGGGTTCGTTGTTTTCTGAAGGAAAGAAAGACTTACTTTTGCATCCACCGTGGATGTAGGGATTGCCCTCGTATCCCTTGGAGCAATTGCAGAAGTACCCTTCACCATTGGTGGCATTGAAACAATCGTTGTGCAAACTCACACATGCGTCTCCGCCGCCGTCCGGATGGCACGTCCCGTTGTTCCTGATGGCCCAGTCGACCACGAGAGGCAAACTCCGGTCACCAATCCTTTCGGCAAACATCATGTTGCTGACGACGTCCTGCCGGTTGAAATCATGCCTACAGTATAAGTACATGTGGTTAGTAGTGGTACTAATTAAGCAAACATTATAGCTCTTAATTGATTCGATAGCCTGCACGCGTGTATGCACGTGCATCAAATCGTTGTTTCTCAATTTTAATCTTCGTAAGAAACTTGTCCTTTTATAGGTACGTACCAGCCTTTCTCGGCCACGAAGGCGTAGCTGCAGGGGCTGTAATTCCACGCATAGTTGTACTCACTCGCCCAGTAGACGTCGAAGTAGCTGAGATCATTGGCGATGGACGTCTCGCAGCAGCCGAGACCAGTGCACTTGCCGTCGTCAACCTTGATCTCATTCTCGCTCGCGCAGTAGGTGATGCAGCCGGTGTAGTAGGTCCTGTTGTCCCGGCCCGAAAGCATGGCGACAGTGTTGCAGCCGAGGGCAGTGAACTTGTTCTGCGTCGGCGAGACCCGTAACGGCGAGGAGTTGGTGAAGTTGAAGGACCAGGTATTGTTTGTTGATTGGTTGATGGAGGTGAAGCAGACGTACGACACGGGCGTGTAGATGCGCATCTCGGCAGTCTCTATTGTTATGCTGATGATCTCCAAATTACCGGTGTATGGTCTTGGAGGTTGAAAGTTGTCGTCGCATGTAATTGGGTAGAAGCCTGGCCAGGAACAGTCGTCGCCGATGCCAAACGGATAAGGGATGTGTACGTCGCCGCACTTGTCTTGGCAGTTCGGCCGTGGGGCAGACGCCATGTCGCTGGAGGCGATGCACATGGCCGGCATCGTCACCAGAAAGAGGAGAGGGGAGAACCAGCTGTTCACTTGTGGCATGGCTGCTAACTCTGATCTTCTCATCGACACCAGCCAGATAGCTAGCTAGAGGAGGGGGAAGAACCAGCTATTCACTATATATTTTTGCAGGATTACTTAATTTGATCCTTGTGACCTAGCTAGCTTGCAGGCTGGCTGGCTGGCTTGCTACATCATTGTATTTATCACACTACTAGTATTTATAGGCGCAAGCACGCGGGCGCGTACGTGTATGCTGTCGTGATTCCTTGCTAGCATCTTAAACCTTTTCTTTTGTAAGTATTAAAAAATATCGTGTAAAAAGAACGGAAGTAGCAATATATCTGGCGCTCACTTTTCCACTCGTAACTTTCCTTGTACAGTAAAACAATTCTTTAGCTTCCCTGTGCACGACACTGTGGGCCCTACTTTCATGACCTCATCCCGGAAAAGATTCTAATTAAGTGCACTAGTCAAAATTCAAATATTGCTATTTCCGTAGAAAACTTGTACCAATTTTAATTGGACTTAGATAGGACTTCCAAAGCTATCGACGTGTTTAGCTTGTACATATCAAACTTTAACATGATTGGGACTACATTTTAATTCTATAATAATTTAATTATGATTTAAGTTTTATCAATTCAGAATCAATTATATATATGTATATATTCCAATTGAATTTAAAATCCAATTTAATTTTATTCCTAATTTAAACTTATATAAAATTGCGAATTTCATTAATTTTTGAGTTTGAATTAAAATTTATATGCACTCCAAATTTCAATTCATATATAATTGTTTTCGTATCTTAAAAGTAGCTTCATACCGATTATTTTATTTTAAGAAAATCCAATGGACTAAGTATCTTGAGTGAGATAAGGATCGAAATATGATTGGAACTCAGCGTAGAACTTGCAAGTCATCTGGTACGAAGTAAGTTTATAAGAAGCATACAATCTTTTTTCCTCTGATCGATTACTAAGGTCGACATTAGCGATTAGATCAGTTCCGGCAATTACAACACTATTTGGAGACATGCAGGGCTCTATACACGTTAGATGGATTTATTTGTAGACTTTTGGGATTTGGTTGTGTGATATCTAGATGCTAAGTCTTAGATTTAAATATTTTAAGCAGATTAACTCTCCGTTTCACAGTAAGAAAGACTTATTTCAAACTTTTTTGGGATGTGCTATTGTACATTGCCCCCACAAAATTTGCCATGTAGATATATATTGTAATCCCTTTCAATCATCATCGTCGTTTGGAAACGATTGATTACGTTGTAGATGGACTTCTCAATTAGGAGCTCGACTGGTCGATTACGTAACTGAACAATAATTAATAGCCTTGGAGATATGCTTCTAGTAAAAATTAATAATAACTAGCAGATTTGCTATTACGTGACTAAATATTATGATATAATTATCTTTGATATATAACTCTATCGCCTATAATTGAAATACAAATGTATTTACTACATAAATTTAATATACATATATAATTAATCTACATCGTTATTGTCAACAATAAAATAATCTTCAAATTATTACGTCATCATATTCTTTTAAATATACCCCTTATCAATGAAGGGAAATCACTGCATAATGATCATAAGACCTGCTACGACCTACAACCAGTGTTAAAACTTTCGGAGGCAAAAAAAATTCAGTGACCAGCGAAAGGAATGAAAGCCGAAATTTTGGACGAAAATATTCAATTTTTTGATGAAATTTAGCCAAAATTTGAATAAAATTTGAACAAATTTCAAATAGAACCAAATTCGGCCAAATTTGGAATGATAAATTGGAAGATTTTCTGACATGTAATTTTAGGTGGCAAAGTTTAATACAAAAAATCATCATATTATAATAATCCATTTTGCGGCAAGGTTATGTATTGTGCAAAGTTTCCAAATAAAATAATACCCATGTATATTTGTTATCTGCTAGCGAGGAGCCTAGAACATACAGCTGGATTATTCCACAAATTCAACCATTGTGATACATGTAGGTTTGCTTTCATTGTATTCTTGCACTGTACTGTCTTCTTTGTTGAACTGCAGGACATACTCAATGGAGTGGATGTTTCCTTTCCTATGAAATACTCACGTTCCCAATGGGGCATAGCATTCTAATGATATATATATATATATATTTCTTTCTCCATAAAAACAGAGGTATATATGCAGTTCCTCCTGCATATAGTAGCTTTGTTGATTCCTCCTTGATATTCCCATCTTTGTTTTGTTGATTAGCGAAGAATATTCCTACACGCTACTCAACAAGTACCTACTAGCTTTGCACCTCTATAGTCTGTTATATAAATACCATGGCCATGGATTTGGCCTGCTTACTAAGTGGACCAGTGTAGTCAGTTTAATCATTTAGGACACACTAACTCTCCTTACTTGCACGTGTAGTTTTCAAAGTTTTCTTTATGCATCACAACTATAGTAGCTTAGATTTTTCTAGAATTTTGATTTGTGTACTATTGTATCAATGCATGTATTTATGTATAGAAACGTTGCTGGTCTCTCAGCTGCTGGCATCCTTGCATTCACCACGACATGCAAACGTGCAGGCTGCAGGCACTCAACCAGAGACTATCTAATGTCGCCACAGGAGAGAGAGGAGCCAGTGCTAGCTACAATTTCGTCAATCTTTAGCACCAATCATCACGTTCGTTTATACTCTCTCTGTTTTTAAGGCCTAATGTTTGTGGATGTCTGGAATAGCCACTATAGTATTAGTTACAGTCACTCAGAGTTTTGGCAATTTTGGAGAATTCTGAATTTTAATATTTCCAATTTTCCACTCGTATAGAATGAAAAATAGCAATCTGAATAAAAACTGATAACTTCAAAAAAATATTATTCTAATGTATTATCTTAATAAAAAGTTACAAGAAACCTCCACATCTCAATCTGAGGGGCTAGAAAATTTTATACGTTATATTATAAAATACCACACTACACGGCTCAATTGCACGGACAGTCAGCTAGTTCATATGAATGATGTAACGCCCCTATTTTTGGGGAAACATGGGTATCTTTAATCTGCAACCACTCTGGACTTTAGTTGCGGACTGAACGAGTATCATGTCTACTTACGAACATTTGAGAAAAATTAGTTTGATTGAAATAAGACCTAATGGTCAATTTTAACAATAAACTGGGCGTACAAGCCCAAAAGTACTTACATGCAGAAGAACTGCAGAAAACACCACAGGAAAGTCTGAGTGCGGTCGCAACCCTAACACGAAATCTTGATTCACCTTCTTGGCTTCTGGAATCTGTTGGAGGGAAAAATTATGCAAGACTGAGTACCAACCACTCTACTCAGCAAGTCACAAGGGAATCCCTAGCTTAGCTAATTGCACGGATCACCAAAAGATGGGAGTATACTTAGTTTATTAATTTGAATGGATGCACTTTTATTTGCAAACGTTTTCGAAAACCCAAAACCAAAAACTACTCCTTAAGATTACGGGGTTTTCTTTCAAAGCTTGATTATCCAACTAATCAAATTAAAACACTTGTGAAAACTACTTATGCTTCGCTGCTGGAATCACCCAATTGACACAGCCCCATTAACCAGGAGCACGGCGTATTCAAATATCATTTATTTGACTCTGCAGAGTTGCCCAACTTTACACACAAGCATTCTTAACCCTCATGTCTGAGTTAAGGAACCGGGTCGTTTCACTACTCAATCCCTTGCTTACACTCTACCCGATAGGTTAGAGATCCGCACAACCTCGGGTATCCGCAGGCCTACACGGAACGCCAGGCCCGAGTTGAGGGTACCTATCGTTGCTGTGTATGGGTTTCCGTCCCACATACCAACTTCCCATGTAGGGTTCCACTCGAGTTTGAGCAGCTACTAAACCAGGGTTGACAAGTCAACACCTGTGATTGAGCGATCACTATGTCATTTGCTCGGCCCAAGGGTCTAGTCCTTATATTTTTCCGCGAGGTACCCGACCTTCACTCTAGGATAAAGCGGTGGGCGAAAACCGTCTCGCAGTGCCCCACATCTCCCCTACCCTAGTTACCAGGTACCCGACCTCCACCCTAGGGTAAAGCGGTTGGCGAAAACCGTCTCGCGGTGCCCCACATCTCCCCTACCCTAGCTACCGGTTTCATATTTTTCCAAATCTACCGGCCCGCGGCCACAACCTTATTAGTGTAAAACTTTGCATGAAATTTTTAGTCCTTGAGAGCGAATATGGTGGCTTCATTTTCTATCGCTTTAATAATATAATAGATATATTTCTATATAGATAAATAAATAGATAGATAGACAGGGAACAATGCATGTTTGCCTCCCTCGGTGATCCGGTACATGTCTTAGTCTGCTTCTTAATTTTCTTTTTGTTCGCGCACGAAAGGTCGACTTGCAAGTCATCGCTAGCTGCTTCTTTTCGATTTGTTTGCACCCGAAAGACTTCCAAGTCATCGTTGTTGTCGTCTTAGTCATCGTTGTTGTCATCTTCATATCCGTCAGTTTCAGACTTTCAGCCCGTCGAGAGAGTCATAAATATGAAAGGGGGCACCACTTGAATAAGTCAAGTGCAAGGTCACTTTCTCTGAAACATTTCAAAGTTCTTGAATAATAGTAACAAGCAATTTGCTCATAAAGAAAATTAATTTTGGTTATCTCGTAGTTCCATGCTTATTGCATGTTGAATGCGTCGTTAAGATACCTCGAAGAATTTTGGGTCACGGTTCCAAGCTCTACATGCAAGCACTGTACTTTGTCATGAATTGATCAACTCACTAACCAAACCTCCTAAAGAGTCATGACTGAAATTTAATAGAAACTGAAGCATGAGCGTAAGCACTATGAAATTTCGACACTAGTTGTTCAACATTTGCACTCGAGTGAGATATGGGAAATTTTTAGCCCTTGAAAGTGAAATGATGGCTTCATTTTCTATCATTTTAATAATATAATAGATAGATTTCTATATAGATAGGCAAATAGATAGAGAGGGAAATGCATGTATGCATGCCCTAGTAGTCTGGTACGGGTCTAAGTATGCTTCTTTTTTTTTGTCTGCACGCCAAAGATGGACTTGCAAGTCATTGCTAGTTGCTTCTTTTCTGTTTGTTCACACCCGAAAGACTTCCAAGTCGTCGTCTTCATATCCATCAGTTTCAAACTTTCAACCTTTTAAGGGAGTCATAAATATGAAAGGGGCACTTCTTGAATAAGTCAAGTGCAAGGTCACTTTCTTGAAAACATTACGAAGTTCTCAAATAATAATAACCAGTTTGGTTATAAATAAAATTAATTTTGGTTATCTCGTAGCTCCATGCTTATTGCTTGCTGAATGCATCGTTACTGGTGTAAAGATACCTTTGTTCAAGGGATATTTCACCATTTACTGGGATAAAGATATGCACTTTAGAATTTACCACTTCATATCTCACTAACATGTAGGTCCCATACTTTCACTCTGGTTGCTATTAGAAAGCAACACCTTCGACAAAAATGATTCCCGCAAGCTCATCGATTCAAATTCAGATATTCTATCCCCTATATGTGGATAACCCCAGGCCAAGTAACCGGTATATTGTTAACATGTTATATGGTATGAATTTAAGGGAACTAAGGAAAGGCTAAGATAGAGTTATCAGAAGTGAAAGATATGCTAAGATTGGAAATGGAGAGACATAATTCCTGATGTGAAGGCGACGAGAAATAATGATATGGTGACAGTGATGTAGGAATTGTCCTAAAGAGGTATTATAACATAGCTCGCACAAGGTTATCAACCATTCAAGTTTTATTATGTGATAAGTAATTATTAGTCAGATTAATAGGTTTAATACATACATCCTTTATGGCTCATATACAACATAATACAATTAATGGATCATAATATTAAGAAACTAGAACATAGCAGTCATAATGTCAAAATATAGGGTGCTACAGTATTTTACACAGAGAGAGATATAAAGGACGAAAGACTTAGACTCGGAGAACTTGTGGAAAGACTTTTGACTCGGAGAACTTGTGGACATGCATGACTGATTGGGATGTACAATTAATTCCAGATTTAGCTAATGCGTAGTTTCCGAAAGCAACGACTGTACCAGATCGATGGTATACGTGCACCACAAGTTCACCAACTAGTCAAGGTCTTGCCTGTTAAAGCTAGCAGTCGCTGGAACCATAGAAACCATAGCAACAGTGCAACACATTGTAGTGTTATCAACACATTGAAGTCAATCTACAACGACACGTCCAGGAAACATCGATCTACGGGGACAAAAACATCTACACCTTATCAACTAAGCTTGTCCTGATGCCAGTCGAAGACGAAGATATTACAGGACCCATCTGTAACACCTCAAAATTTGAAAATTCTAAAAAAAGTAAAAAAAAATAAAACATTTTAATGCACCTTGTTGATGTTCAAATTTCTTCTAAAAATTTATTTAGGCTTTTTCCAAAATTTGTGCTATGCAAAATAAAATAAGAGAAATGCATAATAAATATTGTCATCGGTATGAATCCGGACAGTAAATTTAGAAGCACCCCCGGTCAAAAACGGAGACCACCAAGGATATGAAGGGACCTAAGGAGAAATGCACAACCACCAAGTATATTCAATATGAGTGTTCTGAAGTTACAAAATAGCCCTCCTTCCAAAAAAAATTAATGATGTAGTCTATGGAGTGTTATATCACCCTTTAAAATTTCAAGTCCAGACTTCATTTTATCATTCTTTTCCTTTTTTTCCTTTCCTTTTTGTTTATCATTTGTGAGAATTTTCTCATTTGTTTTTGCCCTTAACACAGAGTGAAATTGAAATTAAAACTTTATACATGGGTAGAGCAGATTGAGAAGCATATGTAGAATATTTTTTGGATTTTTAAGTTGACTTGGTGGCTCAACCGACCACGCACCTACATACGCTAGTAATTTTACAAAACACATGTAATTTTTATGTAAATCCAATATATATTTTTATTTTACATTAAATTCAACTTCGAAACAACTTTATTTTGGATATACTTTAAGTTCCAAATATGAAGTTATATAACACCAAATTATACTTATTCTGAATTTTTGTTTGTTAAAAGTAATTCTGAATTTGACTTAACTTTGTTTCCAAATATAGTTTAATACCGGATTTACCTTTAATTTGAAATTTATCTGTTAGACCATATGACTAGGTCTAGAATATTTTGGTGATGAATAATTGACGATGGTTAATTTCCAAAAGGAACGACTGTACCAGATCGATGGTATACGTGCACCACAAATTCACCAACTAGTCAAGGTCTTGCCTGTTAAAGCTAGCAGTCGCTGGAACCATAGAAACCATAGCAACAGTGCAACACACTGTAGTGCTACTGCTGCTATCAAACGCTGCCCTGAGCAACACGCACGCCTGGAGTCAATCTACAACGACACGTCCAGGAAACATCGATCTACGGGGACAAAAACATCTACGTACGCCAAAGCAACTAGCTAGAGTACTTGTCCTGATCGATGCCGGTAGAAGACGAAGAGATTACAGGACACATCAAACATCAAACAGTGACCTGTGAAATGCAGACAAGAACCACGGTGCCTATTCATGCACACCACGCCATAACTTATCACTACCCCACCAAAAGGTTATTCTCACATGTCAGGAAACTTAATCATCCATGGTCTTTTATTATTCTTGTCATTAAGGAAAAAATCGTGCACGTCGTACTCTTGTTTTTGGATCATCTTAGTGAATTTGATGGCTACCCTGCCACTGGCATAGTCGATACAAATTATAAGACAGTCGTATGTTCAAAGTCACCACTCGTTTGACTGTTGACCAACTCATGTATTAATAATTTGGCATATATATATATATATATATATATATATATATATATATATATATATATATATATATATATATATATATATATATATATATATATTATCATAGACGGTTATTAACACGAATCGTCGTATTGTCTCAATTATCACAGATGGCTCGTATTAAGAACCATCTGTGAAAATATCACAGACGATTGCTATTATAAACCGTCTGTGATAGTTTAAGCACAGATAGTTTCGTATGAACCGTCTGTGACGTATCCATCTAGTATAGTCTTTTTGTAGTAGTGAATACTGATAATCTTGGTGGGGTGTGCGCGATCGACGGACAGCCTCCGATCGATTTATGAGCTGATAGGCGTATACGTGCCTTGGTGCAGCAGTCTCGAATACAAAGGAGTTTATATGATTCTCAGGTATTTTGTGCTACAAACAACACCGCAAGTATAGTTTAGTTTCAAATATACTACCACCTTTGCATTTTTAAGAAAGACTGTATGTTCTATATCAAGTTTATTCTAATTCGTCCAATCAATTGATTACTAGTGAGTACTACACTACTACAGAAGAGGCTATACTGGACGGGTACATCACAGACGGTTTTACTAGCAACCGTCTGTGATATTTTCATAGACGGTTATTAACATGAACCGTCGTGATATTGAGACATCACGACGGTTTTGTTAATAACCGTCGTGAACTTTCTCGACGGTTCTTAATACGAACCGTCTATACCAATCGAGATAACACGGCGGGTCTGTTAAGAACCGTGCGTGAAAGTTCCTGACGGTTATTAACACAAACCGTCTGTGAAAAGCCAGATAACACAGACGGTTCCTGTTAAGAACCGTCTATAATAATCCCATGTCACTGATAATTGGTGTGTAATATAATCACATGTCACCAATAATTGGCGTATACACAGGATTTCGATCTCACCCGTCTATTCTCTCCACATCGAATGGTGACACGGTTCCTCCCACGGCGGGCCCTTATTAATAACTCCCCATCAACCTTTCCACCGGTACTAGTCACGCGTGAGTTCATCCACTAGCTAGCTTCCTGTATGCATCTCCCCTCCGCTGTGAGCTAGCACCTCCATCGCGGCACGAACGGTTCATACTAAAGAACACACTCTTGCCGTAAGTGTCGTAAGTGTGTCTTGTTTAGTGTGACCGTCGTGCCACGAAGGGTTTGTTAGCTTGTTATCCTGTAATAGATCGATCTGAATGTGTTGTTGAGTTTTTGTGCTTGCCTCTGTATTTGCATGTTCCTCGACGATGCCGACTCTTCGTCGAGATGTGATGTCCACTCCGACAATCCTTCTTTTTCTGCAAAATTCAAGGCAATTTTATTACAAAAGTTCAAAAAGACATTTCCATTCTTGGTGAGCAGCCGACATACCCGACTTCTTGGTGGCGACTATCCATCTGTTTCTTCCCACTTCTTTTCTTCATCTCGGTCTCGGATCACGTACGCCTAGAGCGGTCAAGGCGGTCTTCGGATGTGGCATTCCTCAAGACACGCGGCGGGCCTCGGATGAAGAAAAGAAGTGAAGAAGCGATGGATAGTCGCTTCGGCAAGAAGTCGGCAATGTCGGCTGCCGGAATCTGGGCATCACGAGCGGTTGTATTAACGAACCGTGCGTGATAAAACAACCACGACGGTTATTAACACGAACCGTGCGTGATAGTATGCATCACGCAGGCGGTTCGTGTTAAGAACCGCTCGCGATAATGTAACTATCACGACGGTTATTTATGTGAACCGTCTATGATAGGCAACAATCACCGCGGTTATTAAGTTGAACCGTCGTGATATTGCTTGTATCACAAGCGGTTCATATTAATAACCGTCCGAGCGGTTATTAATATGAACCGTCTGTGATATATCATTTTCATAGACCGTTTGTGGTTGGAACCGTTTGTGATATTCGCATAGTACTAATTGCTTGGCGACTTGCTTGAAGGATGTCGACACCGATCATCTTCATTGCGTTGCATCGGTGGAGCAAGGCGGCCGACTTTAGGGAGTTGGGGCGAAAAATATCACCGTCTTCTTAGTGATCTGATCAGAGGTTAGTATACTTAATTACTTAACATTCTTAGTGATCTAATCAGAGATTAGTACTCAATTGCTTAACATTCTTAGTGATCGATCGGAGGTTAGTAGTAGGGTAATAATCATTTTGACACCCATTTGTCACTTGTGTAGCGTAGATGGACCGTCGGATGTATATTGAGAACCGTGTGAGTGAAGAGTACATTCTTGGCGTGTCGCTTTTAGAAGCTACGATTTGGATATGTTGAAGAAGGGGATGAAATATATGCATTGCCCATGTATTGATTGTGATAATCTCAAGATGTTTAGCAACTCAACAGATTGAAGCTCACTTGATTGAAGGGTTTCGAGAAAAGGGTACAAATGTTGGACCGATCCACGGTGAAGAAGAGTACACAAGAAGGTAGTTATGACATAGTCGAGGGAGACAACGATATGCCAGTTGTGGACTGTTCTTTCGATCATGAGGAAAGGTCGCAGGATGACAATCTGGATCATGAGGATAGGTCGCAGGATGACAATCTGGATCATGAGGATAGGTCGCAGGATGACAATCTGGATCAGATGTTACGTGATGCAGAAGGGAACTATAGTGAGAGAGAGTTTGGTAAATTCGAGGGCTTGATGGAGGACTCGGAGAAACCTTTGTTCCCGGGCTGCAAGCCGCAATACACGAGGTTGTCATCAGTTCTAGAACTGCTAAAATTGAAGGCAAGCAATGGTTGGTCCGACAAGAGTTTCACGGCATTATTAGGTCTCCTAGTGGACATGCTTCCAACGGGAAATGTGTTGCCGAGAACCACCTACCAAGCCAAGAAGATTCTTTGTCCATTAGGAATGGAAGTAGGAAGAATACATGCATGTCGGAATGATTGTATCTGTCTCAGTAAAGAGTATGCTAGCTTACATATTTGTCCGGTGTGCAAAGCATCCCGATACAAGCGTAAAAATGACTCTGATGATGGGAAGGGCATCGAGGTGAAGCAAGAACCTCCTGCTAAGGTCATGTGGTATCTTCCTGTAATCCCCGTTTGAGCGTTTATTTGCAAACCGCAAGGATGCAAGATTGATGCGTTAACGCTGCGAGCGGCGTAAGAAAGACGGAATGATAAGACATGTTGCTGATTACGCGGTGGAGGAACATCGATAGGATGTTTGTAGATTTCGTGTGGGCAGAAATATAAGGTTTGGGTTGAGTACAGATGGAATGAATCCTTTTGGTAACATGAGCGTGACATAGCTTTTGGCCCGTGACTCTGTGCATGTACAACCTTCCTCCTTGGCTGTGTATGAAGCGGAAATATATTTTGATGTCACTACTTATCCAAGGGCCGAAGCAACCTGGCAACGATATTGATGTGTTCCTAGCCCCATTGGTGGAAGATCTTGCAATACTGTGGAATGAAGGGTACATGTATGGATGCGGACAAGCGAGAGAACTTCACTCTACACGCCATGTTGTTCGCATCATTAATGATTTTCCCGCCTTGGTAACTTTGTCGGGGTTGAGTATAAAGGAGCCAAAGCGTGTCCGCACCGCTTAGATTATACCGAGTGTGTGGTTGAACAACTCACGAAAAACTGTGTACATGCGTCACCGTAGGTTCCTTCCAAAGTATCACCCATACCGCAAGAGGAAGAAACAATTTGACGGAAAAAAGAGGATGACTCAGTACCAAGACCTTTTAGCGGGAAAGAGGTGTTTGATATGGTCAAGGATATAAATGTTGTGTTTGGCAAGGGACGTAAATTGAGGAAGAACATGTGGAAAAAGAGGTCAATATTTTGGGACTTGCCTTATTGGGAGCACTTAGAAGTTCGCAATTGCATCGATGTCATGCACGTAGAGAAGAATGTATGTGACAGTTTGATTGGTCTCTTCTTGAACATTCACGATAAAACAAAGGATGGTGTTAACACAAGGCGTGACTTGGTCGCTATGAACATCGGGACCGAGTTAGCACCGATAGAGACCAATAAAGGCGGACGTACCTTCCCAAACATGTTACACTGTCTAAGTCCGAGAGAACTGAATTGTGCCAGTCCTTAAATGGTGTGAAAGTTCCATCCGGTCACTCCACAAGCATGAAGAAACTTGTTTCCATGGAACATTTGAAATTAATTGGCATGAAGTCTCACGACTGTCATGTGCTAATGACTCAAATGCTACTGTTGCAATTAGAAGTATTTTGCCGAACAAGGTTCGAGTGACAATCATAAGGCTATGTTATTTCTTCAACGCAATTGCTCAGAAGGTCATTGATCCGGATGGACTAGATGCTCTGCAAACCGAGGTGGTGACAACTCTATGTCATCTAGAGATGTATTTCCTCCATCATTTTTGATATCATGGTCCATCTCATTGTCCACCTTGTGAAAGAGATAAAAATATGTGGCCCGTATTTCTCGTCATATGTACCCTTCGAGAGGTACATGGAATTCGAAGTCCTATGTACGCAATCGATCTCGACCGGAGGGTAGCATCATCGAAGGTTATACAACAGAAGAGGTCATTGAATTCTGCATCGGCTACATGGCTCAGGTAGAGCCGATAGGTGTACCTCTATCTCGTCACGAGGGGAGGTTAGAGGGTATAGGGACTATCGGGAGGAAAGCAATAACTCCGGATCAAAATACGTATGCTCAAGCCCATTTCATGGTTTTACAACACATGACTGAAGTGACCCCATATATTGAAGAGCACAAGGACATGCTACGTCAGGAGAATGCAGCGGTCGAAGTTTGGATCACGAGACAACACAACCGTCGGTTCAACGAATGGTTGAAGGCGCAATTGACTAGGAGGTCGTCAAATGAAACACTACAATGGTTGGCAAAGGGCCAAAATTTACAATTGTGACATGGCAAGGATACGACATTAATGGCTACACATTTTATACAACAGATCAAGATAGAAAGAGCACAGTGCAGAACTCAGGTGTCCGCATAGATGCCTATGATTCGCACGGCAAGATCACCGGCCCAAGCTCGTACTACGGGCTTGTAGAGGAGATTTGGGAGCTTGACTATGTAATTTTAAAATTCCTCTATTTCGGTGTCGTTGGGTCCAACTCCCACGGGTGTAAAGGTTGACAAGTGCAGGCGTCACTACCGTGGACCTCGAATGTGTAGGATACAAAGACGAACCATTCGTATCATGAGGCAAGTTGTTCAAGTATTTTATGTAACCGACCGGCAAATAAGAAGCGCCATGTAGTTCTTGAGGAAAAAGAAGGATTGTCGGGGTTGAGAATGTTGTGGATGAGGAAGAGTACAATCAATTTGATGATTTGCCTCCATTCGGAGACGGCATCAGGCTCGATGAAGAACAAGGCGATGAAGCAAGCTATATGCGTATCGATCATCGTGAAGGGCTTTATTTAAAATGATATAGCCAAAGTGTAATAAATGATATAGGTTATGCTTGTGTTTTCATAAATGTATGTATGTTCCATTGTAATTGTAAAATGACTAAGGAACCCATGCATTGTAATTGTAAAATGACTAAGGAACTATGAAATAGTTATATTTATGGTTATGCTTGCGTTTTCATAAATGTATCTATGTTCCATATTGTAATTGTGAAATGACATAGGAACCTAGCTAGTGCATGGTATTTATAGTGAACTATCACAGGCGGTTTATAAAAAGAAACCGTCTGTGATAACACATCACAGACGGTTATATATATAGAACCGTCTGTGATAATGCATATCACAAGCGGTTATATTGATAGAACCATCTGTGATAGATCATCTTTAAATACTGCACTAGGTCTAAATGGAGTCCGCTCATCTCGCCGCGATCTCTTGTCTCACTCTGCGGCGCCCGCTAGCTAGGTTTTGCTCCCCCACCGCCGGTCCCTCTCGACGCCGCGGTCCCTCCCGACGGGCCCTCCTCCCCGCCGCCGCCGCTCCCTCCCGACGCCGCTCCTCCCGACGCCGCTCCTCCGGCCGGCGGTCCCCCCACGCGCCGGTACCTCCCGACGCCGCCTCTCCCTCTCCCGGCGCCGGTCCTCCACGCCG
The DNA here is from genome assembly GCA_036346245.1 of Bonia amplexicaulis. Taxonomy (NCBI): domain Eukaryota; kingdom Viridiplantae; phylum Streptophyta; class Magnoliopsida; order Poales; family Poaceae; genus Bonia; species Bonia amplexicaulis. Next base: position 133,852 of record CM070765.1, read on the forward strand.
CTCCCTCCCGGCCGGGCGGTCCCCGACGCCGGTACCTCCCGACGCCGCCTCCTCCCGACGCCGGTCCCTCCCTGTGCTTCACATGTTAGCTTTATGATATATATATGCTTCACATGTTAGATGTTTCACATGTATTTTATGTTATATGCTTCACATGTATTTTATGTTATATGCTTCACATGTTAGCTTTATGATATATGCTTCACATGTATTTTATGTAGCATATAATATATCTGCACTTGTTAGAACGCAAGGTCTATTTGGAAGGCCCATAGCTCATCGCAATTAGCTAATCGTTAGAACTTTGTGTCACTTGATTCATAGAACTTTGACAAACTGGGTCCATAGCTCACTTCAGTTAGTTTTTTCTTAGAAGAGAGATGGCGTCCACACAGTCTTCGTCGTCGTCATCTGGGTCTCACGCTCCCAAGACTGCGAAATCTAAACGTGGCCGAGGAGTATCGAAATGGCCACAGGCCCGAATGACCATCACGGTGGTCTCTCCGGATGGGGTCCCTCTGGAACCGTCGAAAGCAGCGTCATCATTTCGGACTACCTGCGGTATAATTGGAAGGCAACGGGTCCCCATCACCATAGCAAGTGAAAAGATTTGACAAAGGATCACAAAATCAGCTATGGGAGGAACTTACAAATTCGTTCGAGTTCCCAGAAGCACGAGGACTCGTGCAACGGCAGCGCTCCTCGCGATGGGAAAAGCATGGAAGAATTTTAAGAGCACTCTTGTGACAAAGTACGTGGCCGAGGATGTCACGCCCTTCACGAAGTATCCTTTCGTGTCGCCGGAAACATGGGAGGCCTTTGTGCAGATGAAGACGACGACCGAATTTGAACAACAAAGTGCGGCGCACAAGGACCTCCAGTCAAAAAACACGCACCCTCACAGACTCGGCACTGCTGGGTACGCGGGTAAAATCCCGCAATGGAGGATGCAGGATGAGGTCGCAATCCGATCGGAGGCCTCTCCGCCATTTGCGGGATCGCAAACGAGCCTTTCGGCCCGGTTAAGAGCGCGGTCATCAACCACATCTTGGTGTCTCTTTCAAAACCCGAGATGAGGAAGTGTTCCAACGCCTGGTAAAATATGTTCAACAGCATAGTTGTTAACACCTCTTGAACTTCATGGGTTGAAAAATAACATGATTAATTGCCTCTTGCAGCAATCATTGACTACCGAATCTTCTTGTGGCTCCTTTGAAGAATATAGGAGATAGATTTACTATCACGGGCCTTGGGAAACAAGGAGCACCTGTGTCGCACACGAGGCATGGGGTTTATGTACCTTGGAGGCACGGATTTCCAGTTACTCCGAGACATATAGGAGTAGGAAGAGATCCAAGGCATGCAGGCGAACAAATAAAGCAGAGCTTCATGCTCAACTTGAGGAACAACTATCGCCTCACTTCAAGAGCGAGGCGGCCTCACTTCGAGGAGAGATAGATTCATTGCGGGAAGAAGCGAGACAAGTCCGCAACCAATCGCAACCCACTCCTAGTCTGCGGTACCAGTCCCACTCAACGTCGCAGTAGCTGCGCGTCCACACCAATTTCTGAACATAGCGACGACCGCTTACGTATTGATGACATTCAGGTAATGTACCTCTTTAGAATGGTACATAGATCTCTCTGGTGGACGCCTTAACTCATCTCTTGTATCGTTATGTAGGAGCCCATGCCTTGCAGCCTCAAAGTCAGGCTTGTTGGCTCTATTCCCGTTGACGCTGGGCGAGGCATGGTGTATCCATTGCTGCCAGGGACGCTGGTGCACGGTGTACAAGTAGACACCGGTTTCATAAAGGTCCAGGTGGACACGATTAATGATATTTTTAATTCCGTCCCTCTTGAGAAGCCCCCAAAGAAGAGATTAAGACATTAGGGGATGTCGTCCACACATTCATTCAGTGGCCCAAGAGGGACATCGTCCTCGACATGTCCGTACCACAATCTTCACATCCAGTGGCCCAAGAGGGACGTCGCCCTGGACCTGGCACATCGGCTCCGGTGGCTCCACCTCCACCTCCAAATCTAGTAAAGTCTATTGCATCGGCTCCCGCCGAGACGCCACCGAGAACATATCACAAGCGAGGCTCCAAGGCCTCCAAGGCTCATGCGAAGAAAATTAAGCCGCGTCCGTGCCATGGGCGTTTACTCTAGGAGTGTCGTTGGTGCCCGACTCACAATTACGCCGACTTGGTATGATTTGCAATAGATTGCATGCACGGTACATGGAGAAGTCCAACATGAAGCCAAACCGGCAGAGTGCATTCACTCTGAAATATAACGAGACACATTTCCTCCACGACCCGGGCTACATCGTCGTGACATTCGAAGATTTATTCTTACTATTCAATCTCGACGAACTCGACGCCTCACTTCTACGATGCTGGACAATGTAAGTGTACTGTATAATGAAGTTCTACATTCACGTTATACGATAAATGTCATTACTCTTTCTTTATGTATAGATACATGATCCAACAAGTCCGCAATCGCGACGACCGGTGGGTTTCCTCGACCCTCGGTTGGTCTCCGAGCAATCTATCAACACAGATGCATCCTTCGTGCAAGGTTACATAACGAGGGGATTGATTGCTCACACCGACAAGGAGTACATCATGGTACCCTTCAACCAAGGGTAAGTGCTTCACTAGTTGCCACACATATGTTTCATTTGTACTTTACATGCAGCATGAACTTAGGATTAATCACTGTGGCGACACACATAACTAGGCATCACTGGATTTTGCTTGTGATTGTACCAAAGTGGAGCAAGGTAATATACCTTGATTCCTCCTTAGAGCTACCACGACTTCAGTCGTGTGCAAGAAGTACTTAACAGGTAAACTCATTTCCTCCATACATAACTCTATTGTAATATTTCTTTTGTTTGCCACGGCCGAGGCTAAGTTTTTTGAATCACGTAGGGCGTTTGCCGATTATGTTGCCCAAGGAGGAACACACGACAAAAAATCCAGTGACACGCTACGACACAACACGCGATTTCCGGTACCCGCTACAACACAACAATCCTATATCATACTTTGTTATAATGCCTCTAGAATTGACAATACCGATGTATGTAATTCTATTTTTGCAGTGCCACCGCAGCTACCGGGGCAACGTATGTGGATTCTCGTTTGCCGCCATATGAAGGAAATCATGGGTACTAAGATCAATGATCCAGAGGTTTGTCAGGTCCTTCCAATAATTATTATTTTCTGATTATATATATGTATTTATATTACACACACATGCTAATTAATGACTTAACATTGCTCCTAGCGACAGCGGGTGAACTTCGACGAAAGTGCATATGATCTTGACAATCTCGTCGATATTCGTGGAATCATCTCCCAATTCTTGCTAGCAGAGGTCATAAATAAGAATGAAGAGTTCCACGCGGCAATGGTGATAATTAGATGTTGAAACATTGGATTCAACTGTACAATCAAACAATTCTCCTTCAATTGAATTCATTTGTTAGATGTTGTGTAACGATTTTCATTCTATATATATATGTATGTGATCTGCTGTCCGTTTGTTACATTCATCTGTGTATCGAGTTTTGTTGTAATTTACTATGAGTTGCAATTAACTTATATCTGTCATTTATCTGTAATTTGTCTGCTTGCTGCTTTCAGAGGGCATGGCTAGCATATCCGGAGGCTAGCCAAAAAGCAGCAAATAAAATGGATGATGCACATGGTATCACAGACGGTTCGTTGTTACAAACCGTCTGTGGTACAATATCACAGACGGTTTCAAAGAGTGCCGTCTGTGGTGTGAATGATATCACAGACGGCCTTTACAACTGACCGTCTGTGATATACACAATATCACAGACGGTTAGTAATACAAACCGTCTGTGATATTGTGTATATCACAGACGGTCTTGATTATTAACCGTCTGTGATAGACGAGTATCACAGACGGTTGTTTAAACAAAAACCGTCTGTGATAGTCTGTATCACAGACGGTCTTGACTACTAACCGTCTGTGATAGTGCGGTATCACAGACGGTTGTTTATAAAAAACCGTCTGTGATAGTCTCGTATCACGATACGAGACTATCACGACGGTTTTATAAACAACCGTCTCGTGATACCGCACTATCACAGACGGTTAGTAGTCAAGACCGTCTGTAATGAGTTATCACGCACGGCTCAGAACCGTGCGTGATAACCACCAACTATCACTGACACCTAAACACTGACGGTTCAGGAACCGTCTGTGATGACGGTTCCGAACCGTCTGTGATAGGGCTGTCTGTAGCAAGCTAGTACTAGTACTAGTTATCAACCCGTGCGCCCACACGGCCAAGCAAATTAGAATATGTGTATTTTTTTTTCTTTTGAAGTCTAAAAATCATTATATGTTAGTAAAATAGTGTTTTGATTATCTTAGTAAAATAGTGTTTTGATTATCTTACTTTGATGTTTACATTTTCTTTGTAGTATCGTTTCTTTCATAAAGAAAATTGTTCATATAGCAGGGAGTAGGGAATAAAGATTGGGCCTATTTAGAACGCAGTGACAAAAAAATGTATAGGAACACGAAAAACATGGAATAACAAAAGGAATGCACGAATAAGATAGAATATTGGAAAACATAGAAATTCTAATGTACCGATAATATGGAACTATAGTTTATTTATATATGGAACTTCCGTAGACATCGTAGCCAACTTTGAAAGTTTTCTATATTAAAATTTTAAAAACGAAACTATATTGAGGATGATGATGCTGGCGCTGATGGTTACAGTTTCTTCGCGTGCCCGTGTCCCCTCTTGTTGCTCTCTCAGTTCCCCCTGGCTCCGGCTTTGTTCTTCTTCCCCCTCTTCCTTAGTCCTCCTGGCCTTGCTTTGTTCCCTTGCTCCTTCACCGATCTGGCCACGGCGAGATCTGGCCACGGCGAGGTTCAATGGCTCCTTGTTCTTAGCTAGCATGCTGATAAGCTACTGATGCTTGAGCGCTCCTTCCTTTAGCTCGGGTGAGCTCTTTTCACCATCGTCAATGTTGTCGTCCATGGCGCCATCATGGTAGCATGGCACCGACGCTGCACCATTGACCATTAATCCCTGTGCCTCCGTCCCTAGCGTTGCAATGCACCGCAGCACCCATCTCAGTACCCAATCCCTACTTTCCTTCGTGAGCCACCTCGCCGCCGTTCACCACCGCGTCGCCACCTATATCCACCTCTCCGACCATCGTCGCCACCAATAAATCCATCATGACCCCGCCATTCCATCTTGCCACTTTCCGAGACCTTTCTGTTGCCACCTCGTCGCTGATGAGGTCGGCCATAGCCGCTGTTGACCTCCCCTATTCCTTATCTCTGACCAGTGGGCCCCATGCATTGGTGAGATTAGTTTAGTGCAAATTAAACTCATTTGAAACTAATAAAACTATGACATGTGGGCCGAAATAGATTAATCAAAGTAATTATATAATTCAAACCAGTTTTAAGTAACGAGACACTATCATATGGACCCCACCTATCAGTCATTTTACAATTTAATAAAATACTGGCGAGTAGGCCCTACTTGTCAGTCTAATAATGTAATAAATGCAGGATTTTCTTTAGAAATAAAAATTAAAAAGAAAAAGAAAATTCATGCACAGTAATTTCTTTTTCAATATTTTTCAGACCAAACCAAATTCAAATGCTTGTAACTTTTGCATATGAACTCTAAGTTGAATAATTTTTGTCTCTAAATTTTTATAAAATCACGCTCTTTCATATTTTGCAACAATATTTGAAATTTCTTTCTATTTTAATTTATTTATATTTTATTTGTAATATTTGGTATTTGTTGACTAGGTACCGACGTTCTGAAATTTTTTTTCGATGAGCCAGATCAAGACCAAGAGTTCAACAAGCGAGGCAAACACACCCTTTGACCATTTTGATCCTATATTTCACTATTATGTATGTTGCATTTAAAATATTTTGCATGCGTGTTATTTCGGTAAAAATCACTATATTGGTAAGGCTGATCGTTATACCCAATTGTTGTATTTAACCCCACCTTGATAAATTGTTACCCTTGCTGTCTTCACCATAGAATTAATGTCCATTGTTGATAAAATGTGGAATTTTTAGAAAAAAAAAATGAAATAGTTATGGTTAGCAATGCTTGTAACGGTATTAGATGTGCTAGGTTGGAAAATTGGTCAAAATGTTCAAAACGAGAGATATTTTAGAAATGGTCCAGAGAAAATATCTCTATTATTTTGGTTAGCAAATAAGGACAAGTGGTTGTAAAGACCGGTGCAGTTAGCACGAGACTGTGGTATGTGGATATCTCACCCGAGTCACTAAGGACCGATTCTATGGTATAGTTAGACCCAAGATATAATATACAACCACATGTGTCTTTATGGGAAGGCATTAGCATAATAAGTTATCGGTTCTAGCAACTTCAGCGCAGGTGGTAGATTGTAGGTGAAATTAGGCTAGTGCGGGCATGGAGGGATTTCATATTCAGAGGGACCTTACCGGAAAGGAAGGTTTACCAACATAGCATATGAGTCTTGGAACGTTGGAGGGCATTCCTATCTTAAGAAGGTAATCATAGTGTGGTGGTTGTTAGGACCAGTAATATAAAAGCATTGTCATGAACTATTCGAATAGGTGTAAAACTATTCAAATAGTTATGTCCATCGTCATGGACATGCTTGGTTATATCCCATAATAAGTAGCCATATGTTTTTATAAGATGGTTATGGGAAAGTATATATCGATGGGAAATCCATGTATAACTTATTCAGCATGTTGATTGTTGATGTTTTGAAATCTTGGGCCAGCAAGCCTCTTATTCTAAATTATGCTATTTATGCTTTCATATTAATTGCTTATCAAATTCAACCACTCTTACAACTTTTGTTTGCAATCTATTATTCATTATCACAAATGAAACCAGGATTTTGTAAATTAAACTAGATTAGACAGCTACCTTTATCTCAGCTCGTATACTGTATAACTTTGCTATAAAGTCTTGTGGAGTATGATTTTCGAGTTGCTTGTTGAACATATTCAGAGGATGTAGAAGAACGTCTGTCTTGCGATTACTTTTATGAAGCAGGTTTTGGCTATGAGGACGTCGATTACTAGGGTTTTACCCCAGTCAGTTACGTGTGGATGGGTAGTGGCATGCTTGCTATTTTTATGCCCTTTTTATCTTTGTTTTTACTGAACCGCTTATGTTGTATGTTCCATTTGGCCAATCGATCCATGTGTTGTAAACTTCGTCGTATGGTCTTATGCTTGATTTCTACCTATATATACTACCTTATTTAAAATTATTGTGTATAGATGTAATATCGATATTATTGAATATGTATGCTAGCAACTGATTATGACACTAGTACAATAAACACATGTGGATTTAGAATGCGAATTCTGGGTCAAAAAGTAATTCTGAATTTGACTTAACTTTGTTTCCCGACAAAGAGAACGAGCAGTAATAGCATCTGAGCATATAATGGTTATTAATGTATAAAGAAAGTTCGAAGCTCTCGCACTCCCTACCCATTAGCAAACCATCTGTGGGTGAAGTCGTACATAAGTCCACCATCCACAATGAGGTGGTTCTCGCATGTCAGGAAACTTAATCATCTATGGTCTTTTATTATTCTTAAATGTGGTATATAGTATCTTAATTATGCTGTTGTTGACCTAGATTGTTCTGAAATCTGAATCCTTAGCAGAAAAAAAAGAATCAGATGAGATCATTCTCAAACTATCTTGCATGCATGGGACAAATTAAAGGATGTGGAGCACCTCTGCGATGTAATTTTCTACGTTTGTTTTTTTGCGACGGAGTTAATTATTAGGTTGTTTCCCATGAAAGTAACTGTTCCAAGGTCGAACGTGACTTCTTGTCATTAAGGAAAAAATCGTGCACATCGTACTCTTGTTTTTGGATCATCTTAGTGAATTTGATGGCTACCCTGCCACTGGCATAGTCGATACAAATTATAAGACAGTCGTATATCCCACAATATGTAGCCATATGTTTTCATAAGATGGTTATGGGAAAGTATATATCGATGGGAAATCCATGTATAACTTATTTAGCATGTTTATTGTTGTTGTTTTGAAATCCTGGGCCAGCAAACCTCTTATTCTAAATTATGTTATTTATGCTTTCATATTAATTACTTATCAAATCCAACTACTCTTACAACTTTCGTATTTCTACATCCAGCAAGTCTTCGAGGGAAGTCAAGGTTTTAAATGTTCAACTGGACGTTCATGAAGTTGCTGGTTAATAGGTAATTTCCCGTGAAAGTAAAGGATCCAAGATCGAATGTAACTTTTTCTCATCGTTAGGGAAAAAAAAGAAGTTGACGAGGATATAATAATTTTTTAATTATTATATAATTATATTCTTCAAGTATACTCCTTATCAGTAAGAGAGAGATTTTATAGTGTAGACATAAGTCCTTCTACGACCATCTAATCTAAGTTATTCTACGACCACTTAGTCGAAAATCATTCTAGCTCACTCCTTAGTCGTAAGTCTTTCTATGACTACTCAATCGTAAGCCTTTCTACGACCATATAGTCGGGAATTGTCCTGCAACCACTTCGTAGTTGCTGACCCTCCCACAACTAGTACATCTCCAACTGACTTGTCTACGATGACTTACTGCATCGTAAGTTTATCTGACAAGACGGTTAGAACGTGCACTTATTCCTAATAACCGCATATGATCTCTCTCTAACAACAATCGTCGCATGACAAACCGGCCATCACATCTCTATGACAATAACTTCTGCCAAACAGTTATCTCCCGAAGCATTGAGGTGTCTTTTACCGCGGGACAACGGCCGTCGCTTCGTCAACTATATAAAAGTTGACGTCAGAGGTGAGAAGCCATGAGATCGAGAAATAGTGTAAGGCATTTTCTATTACATTCTTAATTGTAATTATTTCTCTGAGCAATAGCCATATAGAAAGTAATGTTACTATTCTCTCAGGAGAAGACCTAAACCTGTATAAAAATCCCCATGTCTCTACTCTTTGTGATGGTAGTCTAGGTCTTCAAGAGGTTTTCCTAATACTACGAAATCATATCTAAGAAGGATATTAAAACACCCGATAGAAGGTGCCCTCACAAAAGAAATCAAATAATAAATAGTAAGAATTAGAGTTGTATAATAAATATATAATATCTAGTCGTGTAATTATACGAGAAATTTTGCTAGTTATATAGACGTTGGCGCGTCTCTGCTTGCAATCTTTACCGGTTCTTGCGGGCAAAACACTTGCATGGCCTTTTCGAGAGCTAATTACCTGTCCTCGTCAAACAGTTGGTCCATCTAGCTCTTACGATGCATGAATGTGCGTGTTTTCGTTAAACTGTACCAAGTGGAGCATCGATCGCATTAGCTTGACTTTGTAGGTCTACCTATTATTGGTAAGTGCGATGATTCTTCACGCGCAAAATAAATAAAACACGTGTAGTGTTTAATTTTAGTGCTAGTATCCAATAATTTAGCCCCTGTTGGTTACGCACTTCGGTGTTGACTTGTGAGACGCAAGTCTTCGAGGGAAGTCAAGGTTTTGACAGTTCGATCAGCTGGATGTTCATGAAGTTGCTTCTCGTTTTGGTTTCAGCTTCTAGATTCTGATTTATTTTTTACTATTTATAAATATCATTTTTTTTGAACTTTTGGTTTTTTTTAAACTTTTTTATTGGTTCTTTTTTTTCCGTACTCGTTTGCATTATCCGTAATAAGCTAGCATTTTTTTCTATTTTTAATTTTTTTTAAATTTAATTACGCTAAATAAGCCACATTCAGCTACAGTAAAATTTCAGCCGCTACAGTGCAATTTTAATCATAAGCTATAGCTTTTCAGCCCAACCGAGCCCCGCGCACGGCCTCATTCGTTGCATTTCCATGCCAACGTGCATGCATGGATGCGCATCATTTTCTTATAGTAGTATCTCACATCAAAATATAGGGTGCTATAGTGTTTTACACAGAGAGAGATATAAAGGACGAAAGACTTTGACTCGGAGAACTTGTGGAAAGACTTTTGTCTCGGAGAACTTGTGGACATGCATGACTGATTGGGATGTACAATTAATTCCAGGTTTAGCTAATGCGTAGTTTCCAAAAGCAACGACTGTACCAGATCGATGGTATATGTGCACCACAAGTTCACCACCTAGTCAAGGTCTTGCATGTTGTAGCTAGCAGTCGCTGGAACCGTAGAAACCATAGCAACAGTACAACACACTGTAATGCTATCAAACGCTGAACCGAGCAACACGCACGCCTGAAGTCAATCTACAACCACACGTCCAGGAAACGTCGATCTAAGGGGACAAAAACATCTACACCTTATCAACTAAGCTTGTCCTGATGCCAGTCGAAGACGAAGATATTACAGGACCCATATGTAACACCCCAAAATTTGAAAATTCTAAAAAAAGTAAAAAAAATTAAAACATTTTAATGCACCTTGTTGATGTTCAAATTTCTTCTAAAAATTTATTTAGGCTTTTTCCAAAATTTGTGCTATGCAAAATAAAATAAGAGAAATGCACAATAAACATTGTCATCGGTATGAATCCGGACAGTAAATTTAGAAGCACCTCCGGTCAAAAACGGAGACCACCAAGGATATGAAGGGACCTAAGGAGAAATGCACAACCACCAAGTATATTCAATATGAGTGTTCTGGAGTTACAAAATAGCCCTCCTTCCAAAAAAATTAATGATGTAGTCTATGGAGTGTTATATCACCCTTTAAAATTTCAAGTCCAGACTTCATTTTATCATTCTTTTCCTTTTTTTCCTTTCCTTTTTATTTATCATTTGTGAGAATTTTTCTCATTTGTTTTTGCCCTTAACACAGAGTGAAATTGAAATTAAAACTTTATACATGGGTAGAGCAAATTGAGAAGCATATGTAGAATATTTTTTGGATTTTTAAGTTGACTTGGTGGCTCAACCGACCGCTCACCTACATACGCTAGTAATTTTACAAAACACATGTAATTTTTATGTAAATCCAATAGATATTTTTATTTTACATTAAATTCAACTTCGAAACAACTTTATTTTGGATATACTTTAAGTTCCAAATATGAAGTTATATAACACCAAATTATACT